>CAXHSM010000871.1:0-158000 GCA_964019185.1 Maratus speculifer
CAGGAAACGGATGAAAAATGGGAAAAAATGTCACATATGCACCAGGGTACATAATTGGCGTCAAAATGGCATTATTTTACCTGAGATGGTATAACCCGGCTTTATTTATTTATTATTTGTTTATGTACTCCTAAAATGTTTATTTACCTTCACTTCCTTCTTTTAATTATATAAAATATTTCTTTTTATAGTTATTAATTATTATTATTATTTTATTTACTGTAAGTTCTTTTTGAAAATAGAAAATAATTTAAAAATGTGTATGTAAGCGTTATTTGAAAGGGGAGTTTTCGCCAAATGGGCTTTGAAAAAAATTGCGCCAAATCTGATGCGCTTGTGGTATCCGTGCCGAAAAATTAGTGACCAGAATTGACTTCCATACACAAACAAAATATAAGTTAAAAGAAAACATGCAATGAAAATAAATATAAAGGGAAAATGATGTCATAAAAGAAACTTTTTATTTAAAAACGTAATTGTTTCTAATTTTCACACGCGAAATATATAAAACATTCTTTTAGCGATCAAAAAATGCTATTAAGAGATTATCACAAAATCTCAAAATCAAAGTTTTTATGACATTTTTTAATATAAAAAAATAACAGTTTTATTTTCCTGCATGATTAAATTTTAAAATGTTTTATTGTATTCAATATTTCTGAGTGCGAAAATGATTACTATTTACTCCATGTACTGATTCGGTTATCTACGAAAATGTCCAGCCGGTGAAAATCACGCTCACCAAAATTGTGTGACGTATGCACATAAATTGTGCTTTTTTATCAGTTTTTTTAATATAACTTTTAAACTATTTGGAATTAATTTTTAAAAGTAGGTGCATTCACCAGATTACCTTCACAGGTACCTATTGGTACAAACAGAATCGAAATCCGACAAGGAGTTTTTGAGATTTGCTTGACGAAAGAATTTTTTTGAATTTTAATATCGTTTCGTATCTCTGAGTATCAAGACTTCGCTTCGCTCAGACAATTATACAGTCGTGATGGAAAAACTGCTTTGCACAAAGTTAGCAATAAAGCGGCAGTCGAGATGAATAATAAACAGAATACTGCTTAGTTAAAGAAATGGCTTTGAGTTCACAGGTTGTTTACACTGATTGTATATTAAAGCATTTTTTGAAAGAATGATGCTTCTCGAAAAACAAAGTAAGGAGTATTAGCTCCATTATTCATCACCCCCTATACGTAGCATTGAATCCCCAAAACTAATCACAGTAATGATTTATCAAATTCAAGAATTTTCCAAAACTTGAAGCAAATCGGATAATTCTTCACAAAACCCCATTTATCTAATTTAATGGGGGTAGTTCCCATTCCGCCATTTATAATATAATCATTAAATATCCAAAATTATTCAGGGATTCGCCTTATCAAAAAGAACCTATATCCCAAATTTGCGAAAAATCTTATAAATCTGCATAAAAACCCATTAATTTAATTTATGGAAGGGGATAAATTGTCCATTCCCTCTTTATACTTAACCAAAGAACCCTCAAAATTGATCAATGAAGCGTCTCATAAGAATGAACTTATAACGAAAATTTGAAGCAAATCGGTTAATTCTTCATGAAAACCCATTTGCTTAAATTAGCGAGGCCGCCCCCCGTTCTTCCCTTTATACTTAACCAATGAACTCACAAAACTAATTGAGGAAGCGTCTTATCATAATGAATCTATATCTAAAATTTGAAACAAATCGGTTTTCTCTGCTTGAAAAAACGGTTTACCTAAATTATGGAGTGTTACCCCCATTCCCCCGCTCTCTTTAAACTTAAACAATAAACACCCACAACTAATCATGGAAGCGATTCATCAGAATGATCCTATATCTAAAATTTGAAGGAAATATGATAATCATGCATGAAAAATCCATTTATTTAAATCAAGGGAGGCATTAGACTTCCTTTCTCTCCCTCCTTTTATTCTTTTCCAATGAATACCCAAAACTAATCAGGGAAGCACCTTATTAGAATAAACCTATATTCCAAATTTGAAACAAATCGGGTATTTCTATCAAGAATTACTGCTTTATGTAATACGTATATACATATATACATACATGCATGCATGTGCGTACATACATACAGAAACTATGAGCACATTAGCTCTCATGCTTTGATAACCTGGTGTGATAAAAACACGTGAAATTACATTGTCCTAGGATAAACTAGAAAGTTCGCACCGAGGCGATCTTTGGATTCAATAAAATCATGCCAAATTGAATTCGCCAAGGATAAACCAGATAGGTTTAGGTTAAAGTAGTTCAGACCAATGAATAGCAGGCTAAACTAGTTTATTTTATGAGCCTTCGGCCTAACAAGTTTGGCCTAGGAAAAACTAGTTTATCCTACATTCGTTTGGATAGACAAGTTTGGCCTAGAAAAACTAGTTTAGCCAATGGCCTTCAGGATAAACTAGTTTGGTCTAGAGCAATCTAGTTTGGACGATAACATACTCATAAAATGTAATTGTTCTTTATTTCTATGCAGTTTTTCTAAACACGACATTTTTTGGTGCTAGGAAATATAATCCTACATTCGAGTATAAAGTATCCTGAACTCGAAAATTCTCACTAATATCAACAAGAAGCCTGATTCAAACTTGACGTGAAATAACAGAAATTTTATTCATAATTTAACCTTCCGTCTACCAGACGGGTCCATTGGACCAGACAGTAATATTTAATGTAAATTTTTCTCATGAAAAATAGCATTCAAAGTTTTGCGATTACATGACTTTTCCTGCAATTGTCTCCTCTATGTATATGCAATTGCGATTAAAATTTTGTTCGAAATTTTTTACCTATTTTTAATTTGTTTCATTGTTTACCACGCGGGTCCATTGGACCCAACATTAAAACAAACGTAATATACTGTTGCTTTCTTTTTCTAGGGTTGCCATAAATCATGAGGAGGAACAGGGTTACCATAATTGGCTGTTTATCGCCCATTTGGCGATGGATTTTTAGCGCCAATCTCGCCAAATTTGGCGACTTTATAATGAAGTTTTGAGAACATTCTAGACTGATCTAGTAAACTTCGTGCTCTATATATAAAAGGTTACTTCTGGTTCAGAGAGTCATTTATCAACAGACACAGTTAGTGAGCGAATGGTGTCTATTGATGTTTTTGAGTCTTTTCATTGAAAATAGGACTTGATATTTGAAGACAAGTAATAAGTGTAGTTTGTACGTGCTTTGTTATTTTACTAATATTCATCATTTTCTTATTTCCTAACTTATTTTTTGTTAAAAACTGAATTGAAGATGAACAGAAAAAAAGTATTGACTCAAGAGGACATTCAAAAAATTATGGAAAATCCGGACGATATAGAATTCGACACCGATGATGAAAATCTGTCGTCTGATGAAGGTGAAGTAGATTATGTTAAAATACATATTGAAATTTCTGATTCCTACTCAGAATCTAATAATGATTCCAATGAAGTAAATGTAGCAACCACAAGTACTTCAAATTCTACTTTTGTTTCCAAAAATAATTCACAGATCTGGTATAAGAATGAAGTTGCCAGACCACAAGGAAGACGTACTGAAATCAATATTTTACGTGAAAAATCTGGACCTTCAAGATTTGCAAATCGTGAAGTGGATTCCATATCATCCTCATTTCTTATCTATTTCCGAAAAAGACTTTTGGAAATTTTAGTAAAATGGACAAACGCGGAAGGCAATAGAGTATTCGATAAAGAGTGGAAACCTATAGATATTATAGAACTTAAAAAATTCATCGGACTTTTATTACTTATTGGAGTATATAAATCGAAAAATGAAACAGTAAGCGAACTTTGGAGCATAAAAAATGGAAGACAAATATTTCGGGACATTATGAGTCGCAATAGATTCACAAGTATATTACGTGTCATAAGATTTGATGATGCTGCTGAGAGGCGTAAAAGAAGATCAACTGATAAATTAGAGCCAATAAGAGAATGCTTTGAATTGTGGAATAGCTATTTACAAGACCCTTATATTCCTAATTGGTCTATGACTGTCGATGAGCAATTAGTTTCTTTTCGTGGAAAATGCCCTTTCCGTCAGTATATGCCATCTAAACCTGGAAAGTATGGATTGAAGTTCTGGGTTATTTGTGACAGCGTAACATCGTATGCTTGGAAACTGGAACTATATACAGGCAAAAATGAAGTAAGAGAATCTCATCAGGGAGAAAATGTAGTTAAAAGATTGACGAAGGAAATTGAAAATTCTGGTCGTAATATTACATGTGATAACTTTTTTACGTCATATGCATTAGCAACACATCTTACTTCAAAAAAATTATCTCTTATTGGAACAATTCGAAAAAATAAACCTGAATTACCCGCTGTGTTCACAAATCCAAAACATCGTTCTGTATATTCTACTTTATTTGGGTTTCAAGAGAAGGCGACCATCATCTCTTACTGTCCCAGAAATGTAGAATTGTTACTTTGCTAAGCACAATGCATAACACTTATGATATTGACAACAGCTTAGAAAAAAAGCCACAAATAATCCTAGATTATAATAAAACCAAAGGCGGAGTAGATACGATGAACAAAATGGTAAGAACATATAGTGTGAAACGCATGACACGTCGGTGGCCTTTGATTGTATTTTATAATATGATCGATATAAATGCGATGAATGCATACATAATATGGTTGTCACTGAATGCTGAATGTGATCCGAAAATGAAAAAAAGGCGGAATTTCATTATTCAACTTGCAGAAGAATTAGTAGGTGAAGGAGGTATCGCCGTCTCAACATCTACTTCAGAACAACTTTACGCAAATAGTTTTGAACCGCCACGAAAAAAATCAAGATGTCATATTTGTCCTTCAAAAAAAGATCGAAAAACACGAACATTATGCAAGAAGTGTACGAAAAATGTTTGCGGAGAACATTCCGTCGTTATTTGTACTTCATGTACAGAATAATTTTATTATGATGAAAAACGTTTTGTAGTCATTATAATATACTATATATATTACTTTCTTACTGTATGTGTTACTTTCTTACTCTATTACTATATATATTACTTTATTACTATATATATCACTTTTATATATTGTATAAGGTGCATTAATAACAAATATATTCATTGTAGATAAATGGGTGTTTTGTATATTTTGAAATCCTATATATTTTACATATGGGTCCAATGGACCCGAATGGTAGTTCTTGCATATACTTTTTTTTGGTAGTCTAAGGGTTAATACAAATATTTAAAAAAATATTTCCATCATATCACACTAATAAACATTTTATCTTTTGCGAAGGAAAACCAATAAATATATGCTTATTGATATTCAAATATATTGTTTTTCCTGTTAAAGAATATTTTGAGCTAATTTTTTTATCTAATAAACCCGAACCCGAAATAATTAACAAGGAAGGTCTCCATTGGGGGCATACTCAGAATTTTTTGAAAAAAATACGAATTAAACTACTCATGTAGGTAATAAAGGATCAGTGAAAATTAGCGGCGGAATTACATTATTAGATATGTAAAAAAATAAAATAGTTTGGAATAATTGGCGTGAAAAGCTGAAAGCGACGCGGGATTTGGCGAGCAGTGCATTTCCTCGCCAAAAGCAGACGATTTTAACGAATCTGAAAATTGATTTTAATTGACTTCACTGTTAAAAATCTGCAGCATTTACTGCAACGTCACTCCACTACTTTTATAGAATATCTCTCTTCTGACCAATGAGAATGCTCCATAGCACGGTGAATTGACCTGTCATACACTGTTAAAAATCTGCTGCATTTTGTTGCAACGTACTCCACTGCTTGTATATAATATCTCTATTCCAACCAATGAGAAAGCTCCATTTCACGGCCAAGTAACCGTTTTCTATACAAGCAAGAGAGTGTGTTGCCACAAAATGCAGCAGATTTTTAATAGTGTATTTTTCAATTTGGAACAATTTTTAATCAATTTAAATTGTGTTTTAAATGATAAAATATATTAATTTCATTTTGTTATAAGTGCATATAAACGTATATGACAAAATGACACTTAAAGTAAAGTAAAAATGCAAAACTAAAATTACTTAAACTAAACTTATTTAAATAAATTGAACATAGAGAGTTTTTTCTTTAAAAAGTATTCGAAGCGTAAAAGCGTATTTTTCAAAATTCGTTTTTTCGCCAACCGGAGATAAATCGCCAAATAAACGAAATTTTTATTATTTTTTTACGGGCGTTATAAGGAGGTTCCGCCGAAATTTTTCTTATAAACATATATAACTATATGAGAAGAACATTCTGTAATTTTTTCAGATTTTTCTGAGTATGCCCGTATGGAGACCTTCCTTGTAAGGTAGTCCAAACATAAATGCAAATGTTAACAGAAAAAAAACTAGCTCTAACCAAACCAGAATCGACGCAAGACTCTATTTACATACTTTGTACTGTGCAGTTCAGATTATTTTTCAACCGAACCAGGAAATTATATTTCAAGTAAGTTCAAAATATAGCCCAAACGAAAGAAGAATTGCCAACTTGAAACATTTCTACTTGAACAGTAAATGGAATAAAATCAGTCCGTATGCTATGTTTAAGGAACATATAGATACCTATTAATATTCAAATATGTAATTCTTTACATCTAAAAACATATTTTAGATTTTTTCTGAAAAAATAAATAAATTTAATCTGATAATTGAATATCTTATACCTTCGAATCAGAAAAAGAGGAAACATTTTTGAAGCTAAATACAGATATACAAAATGCTGAATATAAAATTTTATTCATTGTCAGTTTACGAAAATCAATTAAATTTAAATTACACATGATAAGACTGTAAATGCAAACTCTTCTGTTAGCAAACAAATCTGAATTTCGTTATAAAATATAAATGAAAACAATACTTATGAAAATATATCTGGTGTGCATGTCAGAATGAAATACTTTTGAAGAAATATTGACTAAAGATCTCTGAAAAAAATGAATATATTTTACAAATAGAATAAAATTTGATAATAAAGAAATATTGCAAGTTTTAGTTAATAATATAAGAATAAAATGTTAAATCAGACTTAATATAATAGAATAAATGTTACTCTAAGCATCACTTGATTTCACAACTTTCATTAATGCATCAATTTCTACAAAACGTTTTTTATCAACTCAATATATATGTACTTTTACAAATAAAACCAAAGTAACTCAGATATTACCATAACAATAATTTGTTGAAACCAGTATTTACACTGTCTTTATATATATATACATAATATATATGTATAAACATGCATTTAAAATCTTAAAACTGAAATGTTTTATAGAAATGCATCATTTTCATACCAGTGATTTTGAACTTTTTCACAGGTAGAAATGCTTCTCATTTGAAAATAACATAATTGAAATCATACACTGATTAAACGCAATTTTAAAATTTCAGCCCTTCTTTATAGAAAAGCAGTAACATGCAGTGTGCATCATGAGATTGGAGGTCTTTGTCCAAAATACAGCAATTTACATTGCAAAACTTAGCGATTAGCTGTGGCTTGAATTATCTTCATCGAGTTAGACAATCAAACTAAGATGACCTTGGCAATATTTCTAGGTTTAAAATAATGTCCAGTTCCCCAAATTTTTGTCCAAATGTTTCTCAACTATAATAAAATTTCATTTGTATTCTTTAAGACATTTAATCTACTGTAATTTTATTAAAGTAACATAATTTGTTTAATGTATATTTTTCAGTTAACCCTTTCCGGCACGAGCAAAATCGTTAGTAAAATGAGAAATTTTAGACTGACACCGGAATTTGCAAACGAATTTTTTAGATATTTTGAAATCTTTAATTTTAGCTTTTATCTTAAAGGCAAAATTTTACTAAAATATTATTAGTGTCGTTTGCAAGTTTGGAATTAAAAGTAGATATCCCAGACCGAGCACTGTGTGCCGGAAAGGGTTAAACTTGTTAGAACATACCGATTTTTTAGTTCTTTTTTGTTACCTGTCATTTTACCAGAAGAAAAATGCAAAACTAAATTACTTAATTTTTAACTTCTTTATGGAATAATTATGTCTTTTATGTAATTTATTTTTTACTTTCTTTTTACCACGATTTCGATTTCCCAAATATGTTTTCAAAAAAGAAATATGCATATTTTTCACACAGAAAATTAATACGAAAGGGGAAAAAGAAAGATATGCACCAATATCTAAGGTTTAAAGTGCAATTGGAAATTTTGTTTGGCATGATACATAAAAATCAAGGTACGCATGTTACATGGAATATACGGTAGCTTCTTTAAAGTTGAAGTAACGTCAGGCTATGTTTTTGTAATTAAATTTATAAAACGAATTTTAAATTTATATAGAGTTAACTTGGAAACAAAATTTCTTTGAAAAAGTGCATGTGCTATCATCTCTATACTTTTGCATTTAACTATGCACGTAAGATTTTTCAAATGCACAACATATACAGGGTGGTCATAAAAAAAACTTTGCCTATATATGGAGCTCTAGCGGCCAGTCCATTCGGCCGATCGAGGTGAAATTTCAGATATAGCTATTCAGATGTATGAGCTCGAGATTCTGTGAACGGCAACAAAATGGCACTCACGGTTACGGTTATAGTTACAGAAACTCGAAATTTTCCTATAGCAACACCCATTTTTTTAATCGCAAAATGCTCAGCGCATGCGAAAACCCTAAAGAGCGTTTGAACGGTATGGTTATTGCAATAAACGTACACGTTATGCTCGCACAAAATCAGCTCTACGAAAGCCCCCCCAAAACACGACCAAGGCGCACGAAGAAAATTTAAACATGACAGAGACAAACTACCAATCACGGAACATCGTTTGCCAGTTTTGCCAGCGTAGAAAACGGATAAAAAGTGGGGTGGGAATGTTAGTTTTTCAGTCGGAGCTCGCAGATGCCAACAAAATGACTTCATTCGTGGTGAGTTGGCAAAACTATTATCAAAATGAGATTAATGCTGCGAAAACCTGGCGCGTTTACAGTCGAAACCATCGCCATATACGTGGCCTATGTATTTCACAAGCTCTTCGTGATTTAGTAATGATATTCGAAGAAACTGGCATCACCTATGATTGTCCGCGATCCGGAAGACCTTCCAGAGGATACTGTTATGGAAGTGCATCACATAGTGACCAGAAGACGCATGCAAACTACAAAAGGTGCATCTCGTGTTTTTAATATACCGAAATTAATGGTCTTAAAGCTACTGCGCTCTGTAATCCGCATGTTTCCTTACTGGCACCAGCGCGCCCAGATGTTGGAAGTGAGAGACCATCAACAACATATAGACTTTGTTAATTAATTTCTTATCCAATATGATGGAGATAACTATCGGCCTCTTCGCATATTATGAACGGGCAAGGCACATTTCACTTTAACTAATAACGTTAATGGCCTTCGCGATCCCTTGACTTCACTTCTATAGATTTCAGGTTCTGGGGATATCTAAAATCTAGAGTGTACGTGTGCAATCCGCAAACTTTGCCGGATTTGAAAGATTCTTAAACATGAGATTGCAAACATCTCTCATGCGATGTAACGCTCGGCTGTATTGTCCACAGTCGCCACCATGCAATGTGTAATTGCCTGTGATGGCACCCATGTCGAAAATGTGTAATCAAAAAAAGTTTTCTTTTCTCTGATATGTGTTGTAATCAGAGATTAGTGTACTGACTCTGTATCATATTCAAATTTCCTCCGTGCGCCCCAATCGTGTTTTTTATGGGGGGGGGGATTCGCAGAACAGTTTTTTGTGCGTGCATAACGTGTCCGTTTCTTGGGATACACGTACGGTTCCAACACACTTTAGGGTTTTCGCATGCACTGAGCATTTTGCGATGAAATAATGGGTGTTGCCATTGGAAAATTTCGAGTTTCTGTAACTATAACCGTAACCGTGAGCGCCATTTTGTTTTCGTTCACAGAATCTCGAGCTCATACCTCTAAATAGCTATATCTGGAATTTCAACTCGATCGGTTGAACGGACTGTCCGCTAGAGTTTCATATATTGGCAAAGTTTTTTTTATGACCACCCTGTATATTTTATTATTTTCTATCATTTTAAGCAGGAATTAACAATAAATAAAAAAAAAGTAACTGTAGAACAAAACAACTAATATCATTTCAAAAAAAAATTAAAGTAAATAAATAACTTATCAATAGATAAACAACTATAGCTGGGTTACCATATAAGGCAAATAATGTCAGTGAGCTACCTCGATGAGTATATGACCAAATCTGAGACAAAATTTCCATATTTTAAAAAAAAACGTTAATCGGTATTTATACTGCATTTTCCCTACTTATGTACAGTGAAAAAAATTTGGCACAGATGTCATGCACCACATTGGCGCAATTTTGTCTGAGGCCAAGTTGGAGAAAACTTCTTTTTTAATTACCAATTTCATACATATTTTTAAATTATTTTGCATTATTTAAAAAAAAATTAATAAATAAAAAAGTTTAATTAATAGCTATAGAACAAAATGATTTATATTATTTTAAAAAATAAAATGAAAGTTAATTAATAGTTTATTAATAAATAAACAACTATAATCGGTTTACCATGTGAGGCATAAAATCGCCATTTTGTTGCAATCGTGCGAATATGGTGCGAATATGACACCTGCGCCAAATCTTTAAAAAGTTGCAATTAAAGTATTTTACAGTTTGGAAGACATTTATACTAAAATTTAAACATTATACGCATTTTTTTTTTTTTTTTTTTTTTTTTTTTTTTTTTTTTTTTTTTTGCTATAACTGCTATTTATATATTTACATTTAAACATAAAAAAATATCCTAAAAATGCTCTCCCATATTTAAAAGAGAGTGAGAGAATTTAGTTATTGCGAACATCGCTCCGGCTTATGCCTTCTTGGCATAAAATCGCATTGTTTGGTGACAAAGGTAAATTCAAACACCCAAATAAACAAATAACATACACTTAACAGATAAAACCATTTTTAAATGTAATTCTGCTATTTCCTCCTGTAAGACACATAATGGTAGAATTAGATTTTTAAAATATTTATTTAAAAATAGAAAAATGTTATTTACGTTTTATCTAATAAAATATATAAAATACATTTTTTAGCCTGGCGCGAAAGAGATAAATAGCGAAATATTGATGGAAGAAATATTGAAGAGGAAATGGTTAGTTAAAAAAGACTTGTAAATTTTATTCAGCTGGAACTTTTTATTTCAAAATGTTGAATTTATAAATAGTAATAATGCATAATTGCATAAATTTCCTTTGAATTGTAAAATTTTTCCTTCAGTACTACTTGGTTATAACGTCGACCAATTTCGCCAAATTATACAAATCGCCAAACTAATAGACAGATTATATAGATTAGCATAATTTTTCATTTAAATAACGAAAAACAAATTAGCAGAGCATATATAAAAGTAGAAAGAAAATGTCGAATTAAAAATCACTTGATGACATAATTAATATTTATTTTGTGCTTAATGTCAAATGAATGTGACATTTACGATCATCCATTATTGATATTTAATCTTAGAATTTGGCGGTAGATTTTTAATCGACGGGATAACCTTTTTTTCTTCAGTTTCTAAATTTTAAAACTGTAATTTTTCCTGTAAGTGAAATTGACGAAATGGCGTAAGAAAAATTAAATCAACAATAAAAAACATTTGCAAAAAGAAATAAAAGGGTTATATTCGTTGATCACAATCTTCAAAATTACGGGGGAAACTTTTGAAAAAGTATGGCATTATTTTACAATATATATGTGTGGCAAAAATTCATACTAAAGCTAAAATTTAAATATTTGATTCAAATTTTTTAAATATTAACTCATATTTACATAATTTACGATTGAATATTTAAATATACTCTAAAAATTATCTTCACTTGAATAAAACAACATTATTGCGACCATTAAGAATCTAAGTCAGGCATTAAGTCAGTAGTGCATTTTCGGCTTAAAAACACATTCTTTGGCGACAAAAGCAAAATGAAAAATCGCATAGAAACGAATATGTAACTTACAACTTACAGTGTCTTTTACAATCAGATCTGCTTTTTTCTGCTGTAAATTATATTATACGGAAATTCGATAAAAAAGAGAAAGAAAATAATAAAAAGGGAAATAACTATTATTCAAAATTCATTCCACCAAATTTTCAAATTTATGGTTTTATTCTAACGCCAGGGATAAGTCGCCAAAAGTTGAACCAATTATTATATTTCGCGTTAATTTATTTTGTAATGATTTTCACCAAAAATAACTACTGGTAACCCTTTCGTCAAAAATAACCGAAAAAACGAAATTTATTACGAAAAATCAGAGTTATCCTTGTATATTTGAGTAACAAACATTCGCAAAAATATTTCCTATCGAATGATGCAATCTGAAAAAAAAATCCATCGGGTAGTTTTTGAAAACACTCGAGCCGAAGTTTCAGAGCTTTCTGCTTAATAATATATATGATAGAAAACATAATTTTTTTAACAATTTTGTTTTTGAAAAAATAATTTAAGATCTCGTTTTTAATCTCTCTATGTTATAATTGATAAGAGAATGGTGTGTAATAAAAACTAAGCACATTAAACAATTTTGGAATTGTAATAATTTTTAAATATTTTTAGTGTTGAATTAAGATAAATT
Source organism: Maratus speculifer (assembly GCA_964019185.1). Taxonomy (NCBI): domain Eukaryota; kingdom Metazoa; phylum Arthropoda; class Arachnida; order Araneae; family Salticidae; genus Maratus; species Maratus speculifer. The sequence continues at coordinate 12,657 of CAXHSM010000871.1, forward strand.
TGAAGCTTAGGCAAAAAAATAGGGGTGGGTGGGTAGAGGCGAAGCATCATGAAGAGTTCCAATTCAAAATTTATTTTAAACTCATTAAGAATAAAATCCCAAATCTCCCAAGGGAGGCGTTATACATCCCGAACCATTGATACATAATTTGTCATTGAGAATTTTCATTTAGAAATATGTTTAAAATGGTATCGGTTAAAATTTTTACTATCAGATAAAATCTTATGTGGAAAAAAAATTTAAGAAAACTGATGAAGGTAAGTAACTGATGTAGTAGTGTGTTATTGTGAAAGTTGTATTTATGTCAGCCGATTATCTACGCTATGGGATATAGGCCCTATCGGGTGGGATGCCCTCCGTGGGGGTCTTTCTAAGGGAACCTAACCCGTATTTACGCAAGGTTCGAAGAAAACCACGGAAAACTCCGAACGGTTAGACCGACGGTCGCGATTGGGTTCGAACCCAGCACCTACCGTCTACCAGTTTGGAGGTCAGAACCTCGCGGCCACTGGTGTGGCCTATTATTGTGAAAGAGATGTTTGCTTCTAGATTCGTAATTTTTATTTGACATTTGTGGCGGTTGCTCATCAGAAATTATAATTTCAAGTTGTTTTTTTATTTATTATTATTATTATTTATCTATTTATTTTTGTAACCTGGCATGTTTTATGCCACAACAGAAACCAAGAAACTAATTAACAAGCAATTAAAAAATAAAGAAAAACTAGTTGGATGTGTCAATCCCAAAACTTTCTTCTATCTCATAAGTACATTTTAATATTTAAAAAAAAAAAAAAAGGTGACCCCCAAAGTTACCCACTATCAAATTTCCTCGAACATTTGACCTAGCCTAATGAGATTCTGGTAACCGAAAAGCCTAAAACGCAAAATTTAATTGATATTCTGAGAAAATGAGCTTAGTAGTGCTTCATGATGGGTAATTTATACTAAAACCTAATAAGCATCTATTTATGTCAAGACCTAACAGAATCTAATATTTGATGGAATTTCGTCCATTAGTTCTTGAGATATAGTTATAACAAAAAATTTGCAAAACGTAGCACAGCAACACCATATCTTGGACAATTTATTCCAAAACGTAAAAAAGCGTCTAATTATGTTATGATGTAAAAGAATCTGAAGTTTGATGAAATTCTGTGCATTAGTTCTTGAGATATAGCTAGTTTTAAAAAAAAACGTGTAAAATATAGCACAGCAGCACCATCAGTTGAAGGATTTATAACAAAACGTAATCATCGTGTAATTATGTTATATGTCATTTTGTAACAAAATCTGAAGTTTGATGAAATTCTGTACGTTGGTTGTTGAGCTATAGCTATCGGAAAAATCATGCAAAATGCAGCATAGCTGCACTACCTGTTGCAAGGTTAATACCAAAATGTAATCAGCGTCTAATTATGTTATATATTCTAGTGTAACAGAATCTAAAATTTGATGAAGTTCTCTGCATTAGTTCTTGAGATATAGCTATCGCATAAATCGTGCAAAATGTAGCATAGAAGTGCCACCTATAGGGCAGTTCACACCAAAACCTTATCAGCGGCTATGTATTTCAAGGTATCGCGGAATCTGAAGTTTGGAGAAATTCTGTGCATTAGTTCTTGAGATATAGCTATCATGAAAATTATAAAAAACGTGACATAGCAGCGCCACCTGCTGGCCAATTTTCACCAAAACTTAATCAGCGTCTATGCATATCAAGGGGTCACAGAATCTGAAGTTTGGTGAAATTCTGTGGATTAGTTCTTGAGATATAGCAATCTTGAAAATCATGAAAAACGTAGTATAGCAGCGTCACCTGCAGGCCAATTTTCACACAAAAAAAAAACAATAGGCACTAATTCATATCAAGGTCTAACTGAATATAAAATTTTATTAAATTTCGAGCATTAGTTCTTGAGATAGAGCGCCCACAAATTTTTTGTCACATACAGACAGACAGACTCACAGACAGACGGACAGACTCACAGACAGACATTTTCTAAAAATAGTCAAAACGTGTTCAGGACCTTCTAAAACGTATAAATCCATCGAAAACCGGAAGTCGAAAATTTTCATGAATCCAATACTTTCTTCTTGTAAAGATAGAAGAAAGTAAAAATGACAGTAAGTTTCACAATGTAAGACGAGTGTTCCGTTGTGCATCTATTTGGTTAATAAATCGAGACAGTTAGTATATTTTTTCTGGGAGAAATTATGAACTTTGTATAATCATTATTAATAAAAAGTGCAAAAACGTAAAAAAAAAGGTGTTGGTTATGTGTATATATATATTGTAATTAATACTTCAAATTTAAAGATAATCCCAAATGTTTATGATTAATTTAGTATTCAGTATAAATATTTATTATCATTTATTTAAAATAAGTTATTTGTACAATATGAATACAGTTATAATTAACATATAGTCTAAACGTTTATTATTTTTTATTAAAAAAATAAAACTAATTGCATAGTATAAATGAAAAATATATGAACATTTTATAATTAATAATATTTACAATATAATTTAATTTATTTTTAAGAATATTTTTTATAAGTTCGCTGATTTTTGATTTCAGAAACGCATCAAAGCTTCATTTTTATTTATTTCATCAGTTTAAAAATAAAAACTATTCCTGGAGTAAAATAATCCATAAAGATTAGTTTTAAAAATTATAACTTGTTTCGTTTAAAAATTCTATTGGTGTTTCCAGGAATTTTCAAACATTTCTGACAAAAATTGATGTTTAAAACCAATTTTTATGTATACCAATTTTTCAGATTTAATAAGCTGTCCCAATTTCTATATATACTATCCTCCCCCCGCCCCTAAGCGATGAAATTACTCTTGTTTGAATCACGATAAATTTTGCTAATAAAAAATATTCAGAAATAAAAATAATGTTTATACAAACAAAATCACTTAGTAATTGTATTTGATCACATGACGTTCCGTTTCATTCAAGTTTTTATTTTGTCTTCAAAGATAGAGTGGAAGGGATTGAAAATTTCCAATATTAGAAAAAGAGAATACATATTATGTGCTTTAAAAATGATAAATTTAAAGAATTAAGTTAAAAATAATAAGCTTAAATAAACAAATCAAAAACAAAAAAGGGTGTTGAAGCTAAAGACGTAGAAAAATGTCTGAATTATTCTGAAACCATAAAAAATAAAATAAGACTTATCAACACATAATATTAATATTGTATTAGATAAAATGTAATGGGGCATTTCCCCTTTAAAAGAAATATACTGTTACAAATAATTACATACTATAATTAAATAATTGTTTTAAAATTTGAATAAATGAAAACATTATATTATAAATTTAAATTAATTATTTGTATATAAACTATAGTGATACAAACTCATTAAATAAATAAACTATTATCTTGAATAATATGATAAATGATGATTAAAATGAATCGAACGACATAATATAAATTTATTCTGATTCCCCCCCCCCCCAACCTTCTTTTTCTGGCATAATACGAATTGATTTTTCATTATTTTACAGTTTGACTGAATCAAAACATTATATTAAAAAATTAAAAGAACTATTTTTATGTAAACAGCACTGATATAAATTGGCGAAATGAAATATTTTGTCAAGTAATATGACCATTGTTGATTGAAATATTTGCATGAATCAAACGACTTAATAAAAATTTAGTATAAATTCCTCTTCCCTTTATTCTTTTATTTTTATGCGCGACATAGTAAAAATTGATTTTCATTCTCCTTAATCGCTTCTTTTTTTTCACGAAATAAGAAAAAAATAATTCCGACACCCACCCCACACACATGCATATTTTAAAAATTGACACACACATTTTTTTGACAATGTTGCGATCACATTCACATCAACATAGAGAAAAATCTGGCTCATAGTTGAATTTTCAGTGCGTTGGCGAGGACTTTCCGCTGAACGTCATGTAATGAGGCACATAGCTCTCTTACTATGGCCTGGAAGCGAAAATGAAACCGCGAGTCACGTGATCAGGATAGACGGAGAAATCGGCGCTCAAATGAAGAAAGAGAAACCAATTCTACTAAATCCTCCAAAGATTATTACTGTTTTTTAATCATTTAAAAAATTTATATAAAAATAAGAAAAATAGATCAATATTCATCAAACATTATTCAATTATAAGATCAATATTCATCAAACAAAAAGTACACATTTTCTAAAAGCACTAAAACATTTTCACTCATATTAATATACAACATAGCTAATTTACTTTTAATTTATTTGACTTATAAAAACATGTAATAATATATGGATATGCTAATCATAAATACTTGCCTTTATGATATCTTCTAACAGAATATAATATTTTTTAATATTTAATAAAGTTAATACTTATAGCAATTTATTGTGTACAGAGTTGTTCTGTCATAGATGATGAATAAAATATTGAAGATTGAAAGTAATAGATTTTTAAGAACTCGTGTGAATTAAAAATTTGTTTTTATTTGAAAAAGAAGGACTTACACCCTATGAGCATCTTTCCCCCCCCCCCCCTCTACCTTTGAATACTGAACTTTATTATCTGTTTCCTAAGCGGTTTATTTGAGAAAAAAATTGGGCCCTTCAGAAAACTTTTTATCTCAAAACAGCCCCCTTTACAAAATTCTTTGTTTTGAAAATAGGAGTTTGACAAAAATTTTCCATTTCCAAACTGAACCTTTACAAATTTAATAATTAACACACATAAACAGTGTTGAATTCAGACACTTTTCTCCATTAAATACATAGGCTGAATATGAATTTCATCTAATAAAATATTTACTATAAGTTCATGATTTTTAAGACAAGATTTTTTACTTTCTAAATAAGACATACTCCCTGCTAAATCTAATTTTGATAATGAATAACTACTGATAATATTTCTTAAAATACGATCACTTGGCAAGCATAAGTAACCACTATCTAATAAAGCATTATAAGCCGATGGAGACTGGACAAATATTGTTGCGGCTAAGAGTAAAGAATTATTTTTATAACGCCTATTATTTTGGGGGAGTTTTAACAATTCTAACTGCTCTATAATTAATTCAAGATTATCAGAAATATCAGAAGAACAATCCAACGATTTTAGCATGGAAATTGCTGTATCTAATACGGTAGGCAAAGTAGGAGATTTTACAAAATTTTCAATATTTTCCATTAATTGACTCAATACTTGGGTATTATTAATGATAGCATATTTACAAAATTTACTAGAATTTACTTTACAATTATTTATATACACTTCAAATTTCAAATCATTCGTAATAACAATACAACCTAAAATAATAGGGAAAACAGTGGAAGTATCATATAGCCAAATACGAAACATTAAAGTATCGTGTATAAATAACCAATTTTTATCAAATGTTGCTTTATTTTCCTCTAGATATGTTTTAATATCATTAAAAGATTTCACTGCGATCTTTTCCAAGGATGCCTTCTGTTCAAGAAGGCTTTCTTGGATTGCACGCTTAAAATTTTCTTCTTCGATGTCAATAAGTCGACGAGGTTTTGGCTGGTTATTTGACAAATATGAAGGTGCATTCGGAAATATGCAAGGGACAGCACCCTCTTTAAGTTTTGGAATTTTTCTGTCATATTCTTTATATTCACCTTTATAAACGACACAGTCTTTGCTAATAATGTCACTTTCATCGAAGTGTTTAATGCAAATTACTGGATTCTTTAGTTTGCTCAAATCCGTTGGAATTTTTCTCAGCCATTCAGCTTTTAATTTTTCTAGTTTTGGTAAGCTAAATGTATTTACTGCTGGCTGACCGTCATAATTGGATTTACATCCAAATATACTGCAATGTCGAGGCATTTTAAAAGCAGTAAAAAAATATTCAACGAAACTTATCGCATTGCTAGATAACAAAGAATGTTTTTACTCGCAGGTAAATAACAATATTTATACTAATAATAACATAAAATTTCACTACATTATTATTTAAATGGCATAAATACCTTCTTTAAGTGTTATCCGCCTTGTATGTACACAATTTTATCGCCGTAACACATGTAAATATATTTTTTAATCACAATAAGTAGAGAAAAGCGAGAACTATAGCTATGCGCGTCAAAGTATTCTTAACTTAATTTCGCGGCATTCTTGTTAAAATCGTTCGACGCTGTTGGTCACATGACTTTTTCGCATCCGGGCCATAGTAAGAGAGCTATGATGAGGCAGCACACTACAGGTGCATGCGCTGTACAAGCTCTCCTTAAGCGATCGCTCTGTATTAAGTTTTAGACTAAGGGTGGCCAGAAAAACGAGGAACAGGTTCCTTGGAACAGTTCCTAGAGAAAAAACAAAGGAACTGTTTCTTTTCGCCAAAAGGAACTGTTATTTTCGAGATAAAATTTCATCTGTCGCCAAATCAAACGATGACGCATTTTTCTCTCCCTTGCGATTGGTTATGACGGCAAAAGGATTACCAAACATCAAAGATCATCATTAGATATTGTTATAAGGTGCCAGAAAAGCGGGAAAATCGTCTGAATAACGAGGCCAAGCAGAGGAGCAGCTTAAAAAGGAACATTCTTTAGGGGTAAAACAGTGACTTTTGTTTTATATTATCATTGCGCAGCCGCAGAAAAACGAACGGAACAGATTGTGGAATGAACAAGTTTAGCTAGTTTTTTTGGAACAGGTCGTTCGTTCCAGGAACAGATTCCTTTAGCTGTTTGTTCTATGTTTTTCCGTTTCAAAGTCGAGCTTCTTGTCCTAATACGATATGCTGTAGTTTTCAATAGGTTGTGTGGGAGAAGGGAGGGAGAAAAGATCTTAGTTGTAAGGCTGAAAATTCAGTTATCCGTTTTAATTTTGATACATGACGGATTACCGATAGGATAAGTGCTGCCGGACGCTTAAAACTAGACAAAAAAGATAAGAGGTTTGAAAGGGGGAGGGGGGTAAACTAGCTTTTCTTTCTTTCTTTTTTTTTTTTTAGAAGGTTAAAAGATTAGATGATAGGTATTTTGTGTTTTCAAGGCCTTCAAATTTTCAAACAGTTGCGGAAAACAAACAGTCATTGACGAGAGTGACCAAATATATATGTATGTGCGCAGCAAGTTTTTGGTTTTAAACAAGTCTGCCCAGAAAGGGGGGGGGGGCAATCACCCCCTCGCTTCCCCTCGGATCCGTCATTAAAATATACTTTTATACATTATCTTTCTGTTAAAGTTAAATAAATAACGATGACGCCGCTGCATCTCCGTTGTAAATGATTCTTTTTCACTCATATTAAGAAAACTTTTTTTTTCTTTTAATATTTTTTGCAATTTTAAATTACGATTGATTATATGAATTTGATGATATAAAAACAGTAGTATTTTAGAATCTGAAATGGGATTTAATATATCTAGTTCTAAATTTTATGTTTACTTTATTAAAATAAAATACTTCAAGAAAAAAAAAAATCAAAATTTAATGTGATAATCTTTAATGCTTTCATTTTAAAATGTTTGGTCACATTTCTTTCAGTGGCGCAGCGAGAATTCGGTTCTAGGGGGGGGGGGGGTGAGTTTCTGATAACGGTGTTTGCCGGTTATTTGAATCGCCGGTTAATCGAATCAGTACTAATTAGAATATTCACTGTATAATACTTAAACTGAAACAGCATCTGTGTGGCAGAAAAACATCATTCTTTTAGCATAATATGTCTCTGAAAAATAATTTAGTTCAAATAATTAATTTTCATTTAAGGTTGTTCGCAACTGCTCCGCTCAACAAGCGCAAAACGTTTTGACGTATTTACAAATTCATTATTGAACAGAAAGATATAAAATTGGAAGGCCTGATTGTGGAAGCGATTTCGAATCGAACTTATTTTTACCATTTTATGATACTTAAATTACCTATCCAGTTCTAAGCCATTTCGATCACGTGATCACCCGTTTTTTGCCTGCTTTTCGGCCGATTTTTCTGCTTTCGTCGGGAAATGTGCTCAAAAACGTCCACTTTGAAGGCTTGTTATGAAAGATCTATTATGTTTTTAAAAAACAGAAAATTGAGTGCAATTAGACAGATTCTGAATAAGAACACCTGCCATTTTCATGCATTTCCGAACAAAAATAAATTAAAGCATATGTCACAAAGTTGCCCTTTTTGATTTAAGAGCACCCTTAACTAATCCATGTAATTTGCACTTTCACAGTTATAAGTAGAATTTTCGACATTTAATTGAATCACTTTATTAAATGAAATATGATTTAATAAAGCGCTGGATTCCAAAATACGCAAATAGGTTTAAATATTAAGTTCGGTTTTGATTAACATAAGTGGCAATTATAGTAATATTTCTTAGCTCCCAAACTTTTAATCCCAAAACCCTTCCCTTGGCTGCGCCACTGTTTCTTATTACCCCTCTCTACCCCCTTGGCACAAACTGTCACAATTTTACGAATCCTCCTCCACCCCCCCCCCTTCCCCCCCCCCTCTGCGAGCATGACGCTATTTGGGGACAGCTCCTAACCAGACAATGTATGCAATTAAATAACAGCTCGGCAAAATTGAAACACAACATACCTTCTTTGCTTTGTTTTGTGAAGTATTCGTAAACTGAACACGTGTTCATTATCGGAACATAAAATTCCCTAGCTAAAGAGTTTGTTTACCGATCTACTTGTAAACCGAAGAGTTCGTTAACCGATCACCTAATGTTATATTATCAGATGTAACATTTTGCTTTTTTTAAATATTTTGTTCAACAAAGGTATAAATTTAATTGGATGTATAAAATTACTACCACTACTACTACTACTAATAATAATAATAATAAACACTTATACGCTGAATTATGTGTGAATTTCCGCACTTCACCCTTCCTCCTACAGTTTTCTCTCTATAACTTATTTATTTAAATATTGCTCTTATGCAAATAAATAATAAGTACATTTCAGGCAATGTTCAAATTATAATTATTTTTAAAAAGAAGCACTAGTAAAAACATTTGTACACTGAAAGTTGAATACATATTTTAGAAAATATTTACTTTAACAAGCGAATGGATTGGTTTATTTTGTGTTGAGCGATTATCTACTCGAGGGATTTAGGACCAGGCGGAGAGCCTTCGTGGGGGTCTTTCTAAGGGAACCTAACCGGTATTTAAGCAAGGTTCGAAGAAAACCGCGAAAACTCCGAACGGTTAGGCCGACGGTCGCGATTGGTTCGAACCCAGCACCTGCCACAGTTATAAGCAAAATTTTACTTATAACTGTGAAAGTGCAAATTACATGGATTACTTAAGGGTGTTCTTAAATCAAAAAGGGCAACTTTGAGACATATGCTTTAATTTATTTTTGTCACAGTTGAGAGGTCAGAACCTCTCGGTTAACAAACGAATGAATAAAGACTTCATATATGATGAAATGAACAAAGAATGTTCAAAAATTAATAAAATATGTAATTTAAATTAAATAAGCAACTCAGTAAAATGTTATTCTTCAAACTTAGTTCTTAAATTTGTATTACAAAATATTACTGCTAAAAATTTCATTTTAATTCTTGAAATTAAAAGATTGTTGAATATTACTGTAGCTTCTTGCTTAGGGAGGGAGGGGGGTTTTAAAAATTCAACGCCACGTTTTATTAAATATTTTTAATCCGAAATTTAATTTTCTTTGGGTACATTTTTTTTTTTTTTTTTTTTTTTTTTTGATGAACCATTAGATTGTATTTACAGCCAGTGGCGCAGCCAAGAGGAGGGTTTTGGGGTTGAAACTCCTCCCAGAGCTAAGAAATATTACTATAATTGCCACTTATATTAATCAAAACCGAACTTAATATTTAAACCTATTTGCGTATTTCGGAATCCAACGCTTTATTGAATCATATTTCATTTAATAAAGTGATTCAGTTAAATGTCGAAAGTTCTACTTATAACTGTGAAAGTGCAAATTACATGGATTAGTTAAGGGTGCTCTTAAATCAAAAAGAGCAACTTTGTGACATATGCTTTAATTTATTTTTGTGCGGAAATGCATGAAAATGGCAGGTGTTGTTATTCAGAATCTGTCTAATTGCACTCAATTTTCTGATTTTTTAAAAAAAACATAATAGATTTTTCATAACAAGTCTTCAAAGTGGACGTTTTTTTGCACATTTCCCGACAAACGCAGAAAAACCGGCCGAAAAGCAGGCGAAAAACGGGTGATCACGTGATCGAAATGGCTTAGAACTGGATAAGTAATTTAAGTATCATAAAATGGAAAAATAATCGATTCCACAGTCAGGCCTTCCAATTCTATATCTTCTCTGTTAAACAATGAATTTGTAAAAGCGTCAAAACGATTTGCGCTTGTTGAGCTGAGCAGTTGCGAACAACCTTAAGTGAAAATTGGTTATTTGAACTAAATCATTTTTCTGAGACTTATTATGCTAAAAGAATGATGATTTTCTGCCACACAGATGCCGTTTCAGTTTAAGTATTATACAGTGAATATTCTAATTAGTACTTATTCTATTAACCGGCGATTCAAATAACCGGAAAACACCGTTATAACCGGCACTCAACCCCTCCCCCCACCCCCTAGAACCGAATCCTCGCTGCGCCACTATTTATAGCAGTTATTTTAAGTATTGATCCTGGGTTCCAATCAATATTTTTATATTGATAAACCCACTATTAGAATGTTTTGAATATTTCATCATATTATCCAAATAACATTCTGTTAATTTCTGTGTAACAAAATTTTTACTTTTTTTTTTTTTTTTTTTTGAGTTTTTGAGTTAACAATGCTTTGAGGTCTATAGCTACAATGGCTGTTACCTCGAATGATCCATAAACCACAGAAACAAATACAGAACACTTTATTATTACAAGAAATCCAGTACATACATTTTAATACACATCACAGGGACAACACCCGCACACCCATGCCGCTAGCTGGACTCGAACCAGGGTCCAGCGGTGTGGGAGGGGCTCACGCTACCGACCACGCCACTGGATCGGCAAAATTTTTACTTAAAAACTGAAATAAAACAAATAAACAAACAAAAATAAAATAAATAAATAAAATAAAATAAACGGAAAAAAATGTATATCCTTATGTTCTTTTGTATCTGACGACCTCTTCATTGATTTAAATTCCTTTTTCCACTATTAGGCACAAGCACAACCTGACCGCAGTACTAAAGCAAAGAAAGGAGGAGAAAAAAAGCGATCTTTAATGTCTGAAAGCAAACAATCAATCAATGGCCTGTCTGTACAAGCGTCTGGGGAGAGAACGGCTGCTAACGGTACGACTTAGAAAATTTCGGCTTCTGGTTGACCAGTTTCTGCGCGTGCGTCAGCAGAGGCGAAAAGGGAAAAAGGTTGTAATTTCTTCCTTCCAGTATACCGTACTGAGAAATGGATTTTCCCTTTTCGTTGTGGATTTGTTTAGGAAGTGTTTCAGAAAGAACCAAGTATATTTCTAAGCGCATAATGCGATTTAAACTTTAAGCTTTATTTGATATAAACTCATAATAAAACTATTTAATTTAAACTTTTTTATTTATTCGAAGTTATTTAAAGCAATGCAAAAACTTCGAATGGTTTTAAAAGTTCATCTTTTATACAAATTACAAATAAAAACAATGCTAAACATAAACAATATTACAATACAAATAGTAAACAGTTATTTGTACCTTTTTCAATTCTCTTTATTCACATAGCTCTTTTCAATTATTATTAAATTCAAATTTTCAGTGTTATAAATGACTAAATCTGTAAAAATAAATAAATAAATATGTGTGTTGAGCTATTTATAACTTATTTAGAGAATTTAAATGCTTTAAAAAGGAGATATTTTTCCATTAACATCAATTAAGTAATAAAACGTTACCATTAATCAGAACTTATATATACAGTCGACATAGGCGTAACCTGGGCTCTAAAACTAGGGGGGCAAAAATTTCGAAGTACTTTTCTTGAAAATAATACAACCCCCCCCCCCCCCTGCAGTTATCGCGTGCACACATATACACCTTAATGTTTAAAATTTTTAACATTAAAAAAGAAATAAAATGTTCAACAATAAACGAAAAAATTCGAAATTAGTGATTTCATGTCTTTACTAAGATATTTTCAAAACTTGAATGCACAACCGTTATATCGTTTACGTTTGATGCACTGTTCAAAAACTAGGGGGGACAAAAGTTTCGAAGTACTTTTCCAGAAAATTACCCCCCCCCCCTTTGTAGTCATCGCGTGCATACAAAGACACTTTAATATTTAAAAATTTTAATACTAAAAAAAAATTAAATGTTCAACCATATACGAAAAAAATAAGCTTGTTACTGATGTTGTTGAACTGTCATCGGCTCGTGACGCACATTTGTACTTTCTCGTAAAAGTCTAATTCAATGCAAGTAGCTGAAATTTTATCTTCTTAACGTAATTTTTTTTTTATCGGGCCGATAGGCTCGCAAATTTTTTTTTCTCTGCCTAGCCCGTTCAATTTTTTTTGCCGACCCATTGAAACCTCACTCCGCCGGCCCGGATCGTGTACGGGGCTCAGGCAAATCCTTCCCTATGCTTTCGAAGATTTTATTTAATGGTGGTAAGTGGAGAGGGAGGAGGTTGAGGTAAATATGTTTAAAACCTTCATTCCAGAACGGCAATAAATAACAAAATTTTATTTTTAAAAAATCTTTGGCTAGAGTTCTGATTGGAATGAATCAGAAATTTTGTTGTTACGCCTTATAGGATACGCGGAATAATTTTAGATTAAGAATGTAAAAATTAATATTGTTTTGAAATTAAAAATTTAATTGTCCCACTTCACATTGTTTCAAGTGAAGAAAAACAAGAACAAAAACGAGAGCATCGGTTATTGATTATGAAATATTTTCCCACATTATTAAAATACTATTATGAAAATTTATTCTTTCATACAATTAAGTTTATCTAAATAAAAAAAAATTAGAAACACGGAACGCAGTTATAAATCTATTTTCAAGAATTTCTGTCCATAGCAGATAATGCATATGGATTTTTTTTTTTTTTTTGCTACTTCGTATATGACCTATAGAGCTAGCTATAAACATACCACATAAGTAAAACTGAAACTAAAATTTAAATCAGCTGAAAAACTCGTAAAACAACTAAAAAGATTTTTCTACGGAATTACTATTTAACAGTTGACAATGTATCAATGTATGAAAAATACAGTCAAATTTGGTTAAGCGGAAAAGCGCTAAAACAGCTGAAAATGCATTTTCATTAAATATTTCCATGGACATCAATGCAATTACTTTTTCGTTGAAATTTTCACATATTTTATTTTGTAAAAAATGCCTCTATTCTTCGGAACGTTTCGAAATTTTAGTAGGTGATTTAAATGTAGTCTGCAGAGATGTTCTAAAAAGATTGCGTCGAAATGCAAATTTTCAGGCAATTTTACAGTAGAAACAAGTTGAAAATTGCATGTCAAGTGTAGCAAATGAGGTAAGTTCGTATACTATAACGAAGCTTTAAAAATAATTATAGATCCTGATATAATAGTATACAGTACTTCAGACACAGTACAGTTGCTGAAATCTTATGTGCATCTCTGTAAATACTATATATCTGCTTTTCGTTATATAGAAAGTAACTTGTATAAACCTCAATAAAAAGTAACGAAATAATTTTGATTGTATCTGTAATTAAACTATTCATCCAATAATCATAAAATTTGAAATGACTCGAAAAAATTACACAACAATTATATATTTGAATTTCAAATGATTCGGTTGGTAGTTTAACTGTTACATGCGGGCAGATGGACGGACTGAACGATGACCAGGTGCTAGGTATTTACATAATTACGAACGCACCTTAAAACGATGATCTTCGCAAGGCTGAAAGTGACCTGAGGTCTCAAATTTTTCGAAATGGTTAAGATTGGTATTTTTAAAAAACGATTCCATCTTCGAAGAAAAGATATCAGCTTTACATATGTAATTTTATTTGTTAACCCGTACCTCCAAAATTGCGCCCTAGGGATGCAATGCCATATGGGAGGGGGGGGGGGTATGTAAAAACGACACATTTTGAAAAAATATATATGCAGAGAAAATAATTTTGGATTATTTTTCGAAACAGACTGACAAAAGCGAGGTTCCTACTTCATAGTAAATATTCCCTGAATTTTAGGTTTTCCCTCATTTTTCTCAAAATTCAGCTTAAAACTCTCCACAATGAACAACTTTAATCTAAATGAATGCTTAAAAAGTATGCACTATATGAATTTCTAATTTTCAATATTGTTAATATTTGTCTATCTATTTATTTATTGTCATATAATTTGCCTCAATTTTATGTAAAAATTTTAGATTGGATTATTAATTAATTCAAAATTTATCTTATTTACTATGATAATCGATATTCTGGTGCAAAGTAGTACATCAAAAACTGCTTGACCTTTTCCCTAATTTTTTGCCTAAACTTCCGAATTTTCCTGACTCGTAAGACCCTGGAAAGTATTTTCTCCCATTACAAATAGAAAAAATTCGCAAATTTTTCAATGTATAATTGACGGAATTCGCAAGGATAATGTTGACTAAAAAAAAAAAATCTGAAATTTACCACAATTTTTTTGAAAGGTTACAGCAGAGATGTAGGGAAAAATTTTTTTTCCCGATGCTAATTATGCTTTTTTTCCGCGACTTCTTGATGAAATTAATCTTTTTTCCCTCTATTCGTCGACAAAATTTGTGTTTTTTTTTTTTTTTTTTTTTTTTTTGCGATACTTTGACGAGGTTTTTTTTCCACGACCTTTTATCAAAATTTTGTTTTGTTTTTTTCACAATCCTGGAACAAAACTCACTTTTTTACCGCGATTTTTTATTTAAATTTGCTGTTTTGTGTTATCTTGTCAGAAATTTGTATTTTTCTCACGATCCTTTGACAAAATTACATTTTTTCTGGGATCATTTGATAAATTTGAGGTTTTTTTTTCGTGTTTATTTGACAAAATTCAAGTATTTTTCGTGATCCTTTGACAAAATCCTTCAACGAAATTCGCGCTGTTTCATGATATTCAACAAGCTTTTTACGTTTTTTTTTCGTGATCTTGTCACAAAATTTGCACTTTTTCGCGAATTTTGTTAAAAAATCGCGTTTTTCCGCGATCCTTTGACAAAATTTGAGTTTTTCTCTCGATTTTTTTTTTTTTTTTTGACAAAATTTACATTTTCTGCGCAATTTATGGACGAAAACAATTTCATGTACATTTACAATATTCAACAAAATTTGCATTATTTTATCAATTATTTGACGAAATTTGCGTTTTTTCACGATCTTTTGTCAAGATTCGCTTTTTTTCCATCATAGTTTGGCAAAAATCGAATTATTTCGCGGTATTCAACAAACTTTGCGGTTTTTTTCGCGTTATTTTGTCGAAATTTGTGTTGTTTCTAGTTTGCACTCAAAATATAGCACATACTTGGTTAATTGAAAAAGAAGAGAAAATCGAAATATAAAATTAGCCCTTAACCACAAAATAATGCAAAAAACTGGAGGGGCAAAAGGCAAGTCCTGCCCCTGCTCCTGGAAAACTAGAGGGGCATATGCCCCCCCCCTCGCCCCCGCCAGATTACGCCCATGACAGTCGAGTCTCTCTATAACGAAACTCCATACATCGAATTTCTCTATATAACGAATTTTTTGTAAGAACGGTCCTCTTTTCGCATGATTACATTAAAAACAGTCTCTATATAACGAAATATCTATCTCCATATAACGAATTTTTTCATAAATTGGTTTTAATTTTTTTCATAAATTGGTTTTAATTTATTCAGTTTTAAAAAAGCTTCGAAATCATATGGAATCAATTTTCCATCACTTATTTTTGATTTATCGTTCAGTGCTGAGTTTTTTTTATTATTATTATTATTTATTACTTCTCTCCTTGTTCTTTAAATCCAACGAATTCTCCATCTGAAAACAGAGTCAATTAGATTGTTACACATATAAGAGAGGAATCAATGAGAGGCACATAAGAGAGGCCTTCAAATGGAGGAAAATATTAAGTACAATTTTTCATTCATTGCTAAAATTTGAGCATTTTTTTTTTTTTTTTTGGAGGGGGGCGTAACAATTTAAAAATCAAAACAACAAAAAATTACAGATTTCTCCGTCCGAAATTAATGAAAACCTTCCTTATTTGATTTTCATTAAGCTTTCAAATAAATGTCTGCTCTTTTTTTTTTTTTTGAAACGGCTTAAATAATTAAGAAATAAAATGTAGGTTAATATTTACTTTTAAACATTTCATATTCTTAATTAAAAACATCAAAAATAGTATTTGTTCAAAATTTACACATTAAATACGATTTTTGACATCATTTTCTATACATCGAATTTCTCTATATAACGAATTTTTTACTGGAACGATGGATTTCGTTATATAGAGACACGACTGTATATATATGATTCATATAGTTATTGCTATTTTACACAAATGATAAATAAAAACAATGCTAAACATAAAGAAGATTGGAAGACAAATAGTAAACAGTTTTTTGTGTTTTTAATTTGCTTTATTTATGTAACTCTTTTGAATTATTATTAAATTTAACATTTTCAGTGTTATAAATGACTGAATTTGTAAAAATAAATAAATAAATAAAAATATGTGTGTTGAGCTATTGATAACTTATCTAGAGTTAAATGTTTTTAAAAAAGAGGTATTTTCCATTAACATCAATTAAGTAATAAAACGTTACCAGAAATCAGAAAGAAAAGCTGTTCTGTGGTTAAAGCCCTTCTCAAAATTTCTAAAAACTGATTAAATTTATACAAAATTCATTGTGATAAAATTAAAATATGATGTGTAAAAACAAGGGTGAAAAAAATCTTAGCAAAAGCAAAATGTTTACCATTCATCTGTTGCAAGTCCTCATAATAAAAACCTCTATTTCAACATAAAATTAAAGAAAAAAAGGAGAAGCAATAGTACCAAAATAACACATTTTTATTACTGCTACTGCTCCTTCTTATGTTTTTTTTCTATAGAATTTATTTGGGTTTTTACACTTATGAATTTTTTGACACCTGTCCCAAAGAGAAATGTTGATGGGGAAGGGTGGAGCACTAAATTGAAACTTCGCCCCGGTCGCAATTTTCTTTTTGCACGCCGCTGGTTGAGCCCTCTTTAGTTACGGCTGTGATTAAAATATGCTTTAATTGTTACAATACAATTAAAACATCAATCTAGATTTTTAAAGACATTAATGTATCCATTAAAACACAAAAATTACAGATAAATCTTTTATAGACAAGAAAAAATATATATGTAAATTTGTATTAGTAACAGGCATTTTTTTTTGGGGGGGGGCTTATATGATCTTTTCATACAGATTAATTTAACGATGAAATTTCTTCTTAATCCCATCTAAAACTATATAATTTAAAAAGAAGAAAATGTGAACTAGTTATCATAATAGAAAAAAATCACCTTAAATTCAATTAAATTATCCAATAAGTTTTTTTATATGTCTGACTCAGTGGTGGAGCCAGAATCTCATCTGGGAGGTTTAGTGATTGTTATTCATAAAGTGAACAATTTTATAGTATTACATGTTCATAAAGTAGCATTTAGTAAATATGCGACAAATAAGACCAACATAATAAAAAGTACATACGACAATTATAAATTAAGCATTTAGGTGTTAAAAGGTTCATTAGTAAAAACCTTTTAAAATTTTGAAAAAAAAAAAAAAAAAAAAAAAAAAAAAAAAAAAAAAAAAAAACAGGAAGGAGTAATAAAAATGTGTTATTTTGGTACTATTGCTTCTCATTTTTTCTTTAATTTTATGTTGAAATAGAGGTTTTTATTATGAGGACTTGCAACAGATGAATGGTAAACACTTTGTATTTGCTAAGATTTTTTTTCACCCTTGTTTTTACACATCATATTTTAATTTTATCACAATGAATTTTGTATAAATTTTATCAGTTTTTAGAAATTTTGAGAAGAGCTTTAATCACAGAACCGCTTTTATTTCTGATTGCTGGTAACGTTTTATTACTTAATTGCTGTTAATGGAAAGTACCTCTTTTTTAAAATCATTTAACTCTAGATAAGTTATCAATAACTCAACCCACATATTAAAGTTTTTTTTTTTTTTTTTTTTTTTTTTTTTTTACAAATTTAGTCATTTGTAACATTGAAAATTGTAAATTTAATAATAATTCAAAAAAGCTACATAAATAAAGCAAGTTAAAAAATAAATAAAAACACAAAAAACTGTTTACTATTTGTCTTCCAATCTTGTTTATGCTTAGTATTGTTTTTATTTATCATTTGTGTAAAAGAGCAATAACTATATGAATCATATATAGTATATAATTTCTGATTAATTGTAACGTTTTATTACTTAATTGATGTTAATGGGAAAATTTCTCCCTTTTAAAACATTTAAATTCTCTAAATAAGTTATAAATATCTCAACACACATATTTATTTTTTTATTTTTACAGATTCGGTCATTTATAACACTGAAAATTTTGAATTTAATAATAGTTCAAAAGAGCCATGTAAATAGAGCAAATTTAAAAAAAAGCACAAATAACTGTTTGCTATTTGTATTCTAATCTTGTTTATGTATAGCATTGTTTTTATTTGTAATTTGTATAAAAGATGAACTTTTAAAACCATTTGAAATTTTTTGCATTGCTTTAAATAATTTTGAATAAATAAAAAAGTTTCAATTAAATAGTTTGATTATGAGTTTATATCATATAAAGCTTAAAGTTTAAATCGCATTGTACGCTTAGAAATGTACTTGGGTCTTTTTGAAACACTTCATAAACAAATCCACAACGAAAAGGGAAAATCCATTTCTCAGTACGGTATATGGAAGGAAGAAATTGAAACCCTTCTCCCTTTTCGCCTCTGCTGACGCACGCGCAGAAACAAGTTAATCAGAAGCCAAAATTTTCTAAGTCCTATCATTAGCAGCCGTTCTCTCCCCAGACGCTTGTCCTGTCTGTTACTGGAACAGTTCCAGAATGTCACTGAAACTGAAACAGGTCTTCATTCCTCGTTCGTTTCGAGATCACGTGACCCGTTCCAAAAAAACAGTTCCAAATTTCGTCGGAATAGTTCGTTTTTCAAAAGGAGCTGAAATGCCCACCCCTATTTTAGACGTATGGGGTTATTATATTAAGACACCGGCAAGTTGATAATATCAAATCGCCGGTTTATTGAATTCAATAAAGAGTTTTGCATTTGACGTTAAATAAAACCTTATTATTTTAATCGTAATATTTCACTGTCAAATATTTCTGGTGTGAGTTTTAATTTAAAAAGTGTATGTTTTTAAAAGTATTTTAGTCTTTAGTCGTGATAGAAACAATTTTATGAACATTAGTATACGAGTAAGTGTTCATCTATTGATTACATTTAACGAACTTAACTTAGTTTATTTACTGAATTTTTTTAATATTGCTTATTTATGTTAGATTTATTTGTTAATGGTGCATCTTCGATATATTATTGGAATCGGATTTATTAACAATGTGGTAATCTATTAAATATCTAAATGCATTTCTGAGATTCAATTAAATTTAATTTTATCTGTAAGGCCTCATTTCATACTAAACTGAAAATTATCCGCATCAATTCCCCTATCCTCTGTGATTTTTTTCCCTTCGCTTTCTTTCAAAGTTGTCAAGATAATATGGTTAATTCTTAAATTTTTCCAATTCGGGACTGTGCTGTCTGATTCATCAGGTCCGGCACAATAATTTGGTTATATACACAGTTATCACATTCCATTTGCAAGTTCTTTCAGTATAAATAAAATTTCTCAGCGTTTTATATGTATGCATGTAAAAAATTAATTTTGATCCACATGAATATTTATTGTACTCATAGGCGCTTCAAACAACCCAGTAAAATACAGCATAACTACAATATTCCTAGATAAGTATGGGTTCATAAATGTCAGAACTCATAAAGTATATTTATAGAAATGATCAAAATGATTAATAATAATAATAAAAATAATAGTAATAACAAACAACGTACAAAAATATATGAAAATAATTACATAATTTGCGAGAACAGAATTTTGTTCATCCCAGTTGATGGATAAAAATCTGCCTTATTATCATTATTATATGAATATTCTGTATTACTCCACCCCTATTTTTAAATTAATGCCTTTATAACTCCACCCCTATTTTTATAGTAATATTTGTATCCGGTTTCAAAAAGGCGGTTCACACTTGCATAGTGAAAAGAAACAAATGGCATTGATAATTTATCAATAATCTTTATGTTAAAAAAATGAAAGGTTTTAATAAATTGTAAAATGCTCTGAAACTGAAAATCCTTTAAAATTCACCCTCAAAAAGGATTTTTTTTTTTTTTTTTTTTTTTTTTTTTTTTTTTTTTTTTTAGTTCTATCAAAAGTTTTAGTTAAGTTTAGTTTTAGTTAATTCAGACTTCGAAACAGCGTTTACATTTGCATAGTAAAAGGAAAAAATGACATTGATAATTTATCAATACCTTTACGTAAAAAAGGAAAATAAAAAAAGATATTGATAAGTTATAAAATGCTTCCGAACTGAAAATTCTTTAAGGTACTCACAACTTTGAAAGTAATTTTTTTTTTATTTTTATTTTTATCTTGATCCAAGCAAATTTATAAAACTTAAAGCAAAATAGAATGTGCAGTTAGAAGACAATATTATATAAACTTTGTATTTTAATACATTCTATTTTAATATTAAGATTATATAAAGATTAATAAATATATGATCTATTTACATTTATAACTATATATTTATGAATATTAATGATAATATAAATATTTTTTTAATTAATAGTAATTATGAATTATTATTTATAAAAAAATTAAATATTATTTGTTACATTATTATTATATAAATTACTATAAAATATTAATGTAAAATTAATGTTCTATAAATTAATATTATCATATATATATATTATACTTTAACTTATAGTCAATGAAAATTTATAATTTTATACTTTTTTTTATAAAATAATTTGAATTAAATATTTATTGAAATAATAACATAGTCTACGGTGATATTTCTACTGCTTGAAATGTTCATGAAATCATGACTTGTTATATTCTACAAAAATACAATAATATAAAGACAGAACAAAGAAAGGAAGCTGTTATTGTATTCAGTTATCTGATAAAATGATACCTAAAAATATTTTTTTTTTTTTTTTTTATGAATCTTAAATATCAATATTTTATCAATTCAAAATTATATTTAGAAAATACAAATTTTAGAGAGGCTTCCTAGGCCAAACTTTCATTATTTCTTATCAATGTATAAGTATAGTAATATAGATTAATCAATTGAAGCTTTTAATGATCAGTATAATATTGCATATTTTTTATGTAGTTAGTATTTTATTACTCTTACATTACATTTAAAGCAAATAAATCTGCCAGATTTTTCTCTTTTAATAGTAAAATATTGTAAATCACACAAATCATATGAATATATGCAAATCGCAATGCCATCTATAACAGTAGAAATTATTTACTTAATGATACACTTCGGCACACGATTGGCGACGTTTACCTCTGAATTCTGTATATATGTATGCAAATAAATATTTCTTTCGAACCTATCAAAATAGCTGCTTTATTCAATGCTGCTTCAAACACCTCACAAAAGTAAGCAACAGAAAATATTCTTCAGTAATTATAGGCATGAAATATCAGAGTTCATAATGCATGTTGCCCACAAACGATGAAAATAATTAAGAATATATTTTTAAATAATATAATATCATAATAAAGTAACTATAAAATATGAGAATAAGAAATTTAATTATTCAAGACGACCGCCCAATCACATAATCTTCATTGGTGCAGAGACTGAATGACTCCGCCCCCATTTTAGAAATAATTCTTCAATTAGGTTTCGAAGGGCGTGTTACACTTACATTGAAAATTAACATGAAACTTGACTGACAAAAAAAATGAATGACCACCAAAATATGCGCCATTTCCAACTAATCTTAATAAAGTATTCTATTTAAATGTGTATTTTCCTCCCAAATAACATACATTTATAATACATAAAGGATTTGAAGGATAATATCTGTAGTTGATTTAAATAGTCTAAAACAGGCCTGTCCAACCTTTCAGTAACCAGGGACGCATCTTGGCTCTTGGCACTAAACGAAGGGCGCCAATATTTACGTGATTAAAAACATGTGGCAATATTATCGCACAGTGTTAGTATACGCAGACGTCTTCACATAATGCAAATGAATCGTACAGCGGTAAACAAAAGACCCCTACAGTTATGGAGTTACGCGTATTAAATTTCAAATTATATATATATTTTTTTAAATAAGAAGACTATATCAAAAATATTTGTAGGGTAAGGAGCCAGAAACTTTAATCGCGTCTATAATAACAATAATAATAAATAATATGAAAATCAGAGATATCAGAGATATAGGTTTCTTTTAGGCTGTGAAAAAACGGTTTGCTTTTTTTTTTTTTTTTTTTTTTTGAAAGCGTGGATTAGTTTTATGAAAAGTACAAAAGCAGAAAAGACAAACATGAAAGTGACCAAACCATGTGGGTGGTTTAGGAGGGATAATCTGGAAGTACTTTAGTAGATGGAAATCATTTTGAGCTGTTTATTATTTTTTCTAAGCAAAATTATAGAAAAAAAGAAGAAAAAAAACCCTCTGAAATTTCAAAAGTCAAGAAAGAAAAATCGAGCCTCTATATCCTTCAAATTAAACAGCTCTCAACTTCAGAAAAAAGCTTCAGATTTTAACAATATCGCTGATAAAATATTAATGATTTCAAAGAAAGCATTCTTTATAATGGAGTTTTACTTCTAAAATGTTTAAAAACACGAGATCTTCAAGAGGGCGCCTAGAAAATCTTCAAAGGGCGCCATGGCGCCCGGGGGAGCCGCGTTGGACAGCCCTGGTCTAAAATATAAAAAGTCGTCATATTCAACTGCCATTCGTTCATTATATTTCTAATACGATGTAATATTTGCTTTAAAAAAATCGGCCAAGCTATTAATTTCATTTTCCGTTTTTTACGTCGAAGTCTTCTACAGAAAAGTTATGACGTAATATTCAATTGTTCATTCGTCAAACTATTTTATGTTAATTTTTCACTTTAAAATATTTCAATTTTAGTCTCCAAAGATTTTTGCGATATTTTCGCAAAACAATGATACATTTTTTATTTAATATTATATTTATTTAATTATAACTGATATATTTTTTTATTTAATTAATCATAATTCTATCTATAATTCCTAATTCCGTGATTTATTTTTTATTCTGAAAATATACGTGTTTAATTTTTTATTTGGAAAAATGCATACGTAATAGAACAAGTAAGAAAAATCATGCGTTAAGCATAGATTATGAAACACTTTCCAACGCTTCCTGAAATCTTTAACAAAATTTTGTTATTTAGGGAAATAAGATGCTACTGTCCATAGCCAAATACGTATTGAAGTACTTTTGAACAGTCTTGTATTTAATCCGTCGGTTGATGTATATATATATACAATATAATGGGGAAATTTAGTTTAGCAAGAAAATGCCTAACTGGCTGAAATTTCTCTTGCAGCACTTTATTCTAATAGATGGAAAATACTTCAATACTTTTTTTCAGCCCTGTAATTTATCCAGTATCTTTACTACAGCCAGTATTTAGTTAAATTTTAGTTCAAACAAACAAATTCTTAAAGCCACTTAAATCACATTTCCAGAAATTATCATATATTGATGACCATGTTGCTAATTCTTTGCGTGACCCTGTATATCATTTTATCTATATTCTACAAACATTTCTTACTAAACTGAAAGCAGTTCAACGTAAAAATGCATAACTACCACCTTTAAATTAGTTACTGACATATTCAGTATCTTTATGAGCTCTTTTGTGTAAACCTGTATATCAAATATAACATTTATATACACCATATAATTTGCAGATATTTTGTAAAACTTAAAAGCTCATATCATAATTGAAAAAGCATTTCAACCATCCGTCAGCTATCATCGATAATGCACAATATTTCAGATAAAAATATAAGGTTTGAAATATTTTGTGTGTCCTGTAAAAGTTATGCACTTCATATTATGCGTTAAATATTAAGTCTCAACGGCGTATATCAATTTTATGATACTTGAAGCCGTTTAACATTATTAAAATGTGTCGCAAACTATTTCCTCCTTTATTATTGTGTAATGAAATTCTTTTGAGTGGCCCTGTAAATGAAAAATAATTATTATTTTGACAGCATATTTTACAGAATGCGTATTTTAGTGCACTTTGCGAATCCTTGTAAATTTGAATAAGTTTAACAGGGTGTAACACCTTTAAAATTCATTTGAAACGATTTTTTCCCGTTAGCCGTAATGTATCGGAAAACTTTTGACTATCCCTGTAAATAAACTAATCATAGTAGAAACTTCATTTTCAATAGGGTTCTTGCTAGGGTAAACATCAATAACATATAAAAATTTCAGATCAATCCGAGTATATTTACGGGAGTTAGAGCGCGGACAGACGGCCATCCGGACAGACGGACAGACGACCAGACAAACCGAATGCATAAACACTTTTCAACTTTGTTAGAAAGTGTTAAAAACAGAAAAAAAATTAATTTAAAATAATATTTTTTTTAAATTATTTTGGAAAAAAAAATAATATTAATATTGTGCAATTCTACAAATTATAATTTATTTTTATCTTTAATTTTAAGTCAAAATCCATTTTTTTTCTTTTCGTAAAGTGTACGGCAAAATGCAATTTATGTAGCCTAGCAGAGAATTCGCTTCGCTCATCCAAATAATTTGGATAACTATATATATTTTTTTCCTACTAAGTTACGAGACTTTCATTTCTTATTTTTAATACAAATAACGTAATAAAAGGGCATAGTTAAATTGACAAGCATATATTTGTAAACAAATGCTTGAAAAAACCTAAATCGTCAGGTTAGCATTCAGGTATGTTGGTGTTATTCATGTCGAGGTAAACTCAGTTTTTTTTTTCTTTTCTTTTATGTACACAATTCTTTTTCGAGAGGAGGGACGGACAACTTTATGATTTTTCTGTAAGTCATAACAAAAGATTAAATTGATAAAGCTTTCTTGGGATGGAGGCTCATTAAATCTGCTATTGAATATTATATTAATTTAGACTTGAGTTAATATTAAGAAAGTTTTTTCAAACTCATACCAGTAAATTTATTATACAGTAAAACCTCCATATTGGACACTCCCGAATAGCGGACACCTCTATTTAACGGACAGTTTTCCGATCCCCACTCCCAAAACCTAAATTTTTGTATGTTTAACCTCTGAATAACGGACATTGACATTCTAAATAGCGGACACTATTTTTGGCGATAAAGAAGGAAAAATATTATTTTAACAAGAAAAAAAAGAAGAAAAAAGTAAAAAGGCCTCTAAATTCATCAAGGCAATGTGTCACAAATTTTGTGATCACAAATAAATGTAGAACGTGGTCTGGGGAAAATCACCCCTCAACGTTCCGTGTTGAATTCAGGGGAGTGCCCGGGTGGGACATCTGCCAGAGCATTGAAATATCCCCTCGGAAGGTTTTGAGATTTTGTGCTTTTAATGGTCAAAAAGTGCAAACCCCGTTTCCCGCCGGAACTCTATAATGTCTAATAATGTCACATTGAAAAACAAATTACATGTAATCGCAAGCAAAAGAAAACTTTTGCAACAGATTTTTTTCATAAGAATGTAATAAACAGTGGATGAAGGTGTGCACAATTTTATTTCAGTTTCAGTTTTATTGTTTAAAAAATAATTCTAATTTTTGATTAATAATATAATAGAAGTTACAGGACATATAAAAGTCAATGTATGACACATTAAGCATTTCTTAGTGATTTTTGTATCTTTGAGGTTTTCCCAATAGCGGACACCTCCGAATAGCGGACAATTTCTGCGTTCCCGAAGTGTCCGTTATTTAGAGGTTTTACTGTATAACATGTTATTGTAATTAAATGCCGTTCCAGGCTATCGCATGTGATTATCCAGTCGACAATTTCAAAAGCGAGTGAGCGCCTTTACCGGTACTAAGTTCTCGCAATGTTTAAAGTAAACAGTGGAATTTGTTGCGTTAAAGGAAGATAATAGATACTAAAATCTCTTAACTATTCCGGGAGTCTGATCCAATTCAAACAAGTTTGAAATCGGAAAGTGTTTATGAAAATACGTGTCTTCTCTTTACATGGTACTTATTAGATTCCATTTTAAAATTGTTTATTAAATAAAATTTCCTGTTGGAAACATGTTTGTATTGGATTAGACTTTGGAATAATTAAGAGATGTTGGCATCTATATAAAAAGTGTCTCATATTATTAGATACAATGTGGTACATATAAAGCTGAGAATACAGCTGAAATTAGCGAATTCTGAATGTTGAGAGTTCCCAAAAGAAGAATCGAGAAATTTTGGAATGCATATTATCGGCTGAGTTTTGATACCGAACAAATCTGCGGCGACACTTTCGCTGAAAATGTTTGGCGAAATTCAGATTTTGAACCATGAGAGAAAAGGAATATGGATTGATCTCTTTAGTTATACTCATGCGGAAAGTTGACAATTGTTCTGCCTTTTATTAAATACAAATTAAAAATTATAGAGCATTTAGTTTCAATGCAAATTGAAAAAATAACGTCTTGTTGTTGTAGATTTCAAATAATCAAGTTTTAAAAGCTACGAGTAAATAGTTCCGCGCATTGTAAAATACCTCTGAGCTTCTGCATGAAAAAATTGGAAAAGTGGATTTAAACGATTTTTTTTAACTCCATCAACCAGTTCTCTAAATTTTTATATTAAGGAAATAAGAAGCGACGTGGCTTTATATAATAAAATGTTACGAGAATTGTAATTATGAATAATAATTAAATTGATATCCTAAAGAAGGAAAAGAATAACAAAGAGCGTAACGCTGTATTGCACTTTTTTACAGCAATGTTTGAAATATAATAAACTAAACCATGGTGCTATATGTGCTGCAGTGATTTCAGATTTGCAGTGCAGAGATTATAAATATACGTATATAAAATATGTAGGAACTCGTAAAATATTTTCATAGAAATGCTCAAAATCATTAAAAATTAAAAAATAAAATAGACTACAGCATCATATTAAAATAATTATAAAGCTTGAGAGCCAAAATTTTGACTATCCCATTCCCAGTTGATGGATAATCCCTCATTATCATTAATATACGAAGACTGTATAACTCCACCCCTATTTCAAAAGTAATGCTTCTATTTCGTTTCAAAAGGCGTGTCACACTTGCATAGTTAAAATAAAATAAAATAATAAACTAAGCTAAATAATGAAATGCATTGATAAATTATAAATTGTTTCCAAACTAAAAAAATTCATTAAAACAACTGAAACAAGCTTGCACAATATTTATAAAGTTTTCAATAGTTGAAGATATCTTTGCATTACTTTTCATTTATCGATATTATGAAACATAAATTTTAAAACATAAAATTCAAAGTAAGCCGTTTCCTCCTATATCCGCGAAAAAATAAAGTTGGGGAAAATTGTTATTAATTGAAATTTCTATTAAAGGATTTATATTTAATATATTTTCTGGGCTAAGCTGCGTTTGCGTTCGGCAAAAATTAATGGAAAAAAAATCTCGCGAAGCTTGGCGATAAACCCCAAATTCTGGTAACCTGTCAAAGTGGTTCCAAAACCCTTATTTTGGCAACCCTAGGATCAGCTCTCGCGGAGCGCAAGAGGGGGGGGGGGGTCTCATCTCTGCACCGGTAATGTAACTTCATTACGCAGTTGCGCTGTTTTCGTTTTTAATTACCTCTGCGCAATTTAATTTTGAAATTCAGTTTGAATATTCAAAGTTGAAATATGTAACCGTGCTTTCCCGCTCTCATCATTCCTCTCGTCTCTGACCGTCGTTTTTTTGTGAATTTTTCCTATTTTTATTATTTCTGGATTTCATTTTTTATTATGGCTGAAAGATTCCCTTCAACATCAATCCCAAGGAAGGATAAGAAAAAAGGGCCTATGGACGATGTGATCATGTTATATAAGGAGGCATTAGAACGATGAGCGAATGATTCGGATCCGTTTAAGGATAGATTAGGAATTTGCCAAATCGGCCTTTATTTATTTTTTGGGTGCATGGAGCTTTTTTTGGATTTTTTGGACGACTCGTCTCTAATTCACAGCAGTATGACCTGTCAAAACTGTGGATCGGCAATGAAAATAATTAGCTGCAAGCATCGCGTCGATCGCAGACAGTGGTACTGTGGCAATAAATGGGGAGATAAGCGCTCCAAGACCACCAGGCCGGTTAGATATAATTCTTTTTTTAGTGGCAGCAAACTCCCAATTCAGATTATTATTGAGATGGTCTTCGAATTTTTCATGGGTTCCAGCGTTGAAACCATACATCGAGACCTCGGTGTTCATAATCATGCCATAGCCGACTGGCGTAGGTATTGCACCGACGTATTATTTGATTATATTGTCAACAATACGGAAAAGATTGGGGGAGAGGGTCAGATCGTAGAGGTAGATGAGTCGAAAATTGGGAAACGAAAATTTAACCGTGGGCATTTAGTGGAGGGGCAATGGGTTTTCGGCGGTGTAGAGCGCGTATCGGGCCGCTGTTTTATTGTTGCTGTCCATGACAGAGCAGCGGAAACTGTTTTAGGTCTGATTGAACAATGGATCAAGCCTGGAACTCAAGTCATTTCGGATTGCTGGAAGGGTTACGACCGGCTGCCTGAAAGGGATTACGATCATTTGAGGGTTAATCACTCAATCCATTTCAAGGATCCAAAGACCGGAGCTCATACTAATACTGTTGAGTCCATGTGGCGTCACTTCAAGGCCTCTTTGCCGGAATACAATCGTCAAGGAGATTTTGGAGGATATATCGCATGGTTTATGTTTAGGTGTATTTGTGATGCAAAAAAAGTGGATCCTTTCACGCGTTTGATCGCAATGATGGTTGGAATGGTTGATCGCAATTCTGAATCGGTAATGAAATTCGTTTTCAAATATAGCGATCACTTAAACATTTTAAATTTTTTCTCCTGAAAAAAAAAAACGGGGTGCAAATTATTCATGTTTTATATTTACAAAAATGCCTTTTTTCAGGAGTTTTGAAAGTGATCGCTGTATTTGAAAACGGGTTTCTCCCACAATTTCAGTTTGGCGATCATTTTTGGAAACGGCTTATTGGCGCGAAAAAAATCGCCAAATTTACGGGGCCGAACGCTAAAGCAGCTGTTGTTCCTTAATATTTTCTAATCCCCTTTTATATCTGCTACATTATGAAAATGATGCAGACTTGTGTAAAAGGTACAATCTTACTGACATTTGACACCAACTTACGTGTATTTATTTTTAAGTTATCTTTTAAGAAATATCTGGTGTGAGTTCTAATTTAAACGGTACATTATTGTAGTAGCTAATGAACTGTCATGCGTTTATTTATACGCTGTTTTGCAGAATTAAGGCAATTTTCTCTGCGTTTTGTATATGGTATACACGTATATAACTATTTCTTTCAGAGTTGTGTTAAAAATTATTTCATTCAAAATCACTTTAAGCACCTCACAAAAATTGCAACATATAATATTTGGAATTTCTATATAATCATAAAATGTATGTCTATTTATAAAATATATAATCATTACAAAAATATTCTAAATATTTTTATCGAAATAAACCATATTAAAATAATTATAAAACATGAGAATTGGAATTCAAAAATTCTATTTGATCGACCAGTTTTATGCCCGTCAGTAGGTGGTAAAGCTGCATAGCTCCGCCCCAATTTTCAAAATAATATTTTCAACAGCTTTTGAAAGGCGTTCCACACTTTCAGAATAGAGTAAAATAAAATTTCATTTATAAATAATCAAATGTTTCCAGATTATAAAAGCTGTTTAAATAATTACGTAATAAAATCTTTACAATACATTAGAACACTTTTAATATATTGGATAGAACTTTCACCATAATTTCCATTCATAAAAATCTTGGAATAGATGTAGTATTCTATCGGAGTTCGCCATCTTGTTTCATTGTTTTGTAACCTATGACCATTTCATACTTAATTTTTGAACAATTCAGAAATTAAACAACAAAGAATTTTTAAACTGAAGTCAGCAAGCACTCCAAACGTTATTTGTGTCAAAAAAGGTGGGAAAAGGGTGGGAAGGAAATCATAATTAGCAAATGGTAAATACATAAATTTTAAAATAGTTAAATAAAACGAATATTCATTTAGAGTATGTATATTCCGAAATTACTGTCAAAAATGGGTCAGAGATTAAACATTAAAAAAAAAAACCTAAAAAAATAAATGCATAAATAAAAATACAGAAATTTAAGATCGGCAAAAAAAAAAAAAAAAAAAAAAATAAATAAATAAATAAATAAATAACTAAAATAAAATGACGCTGTGATGTCTGGGTGACCGTTAGCAGAACTATAGATGCTGGATTATAACTATTTTTAATATGCTGAATTATATACAGGAAGTGAAGCTATATACAGGAAATGAATATGTACAGGATTAATTATTACCAAATTATTCTTTAGCTTTCTGAAGGAAAACTTCACTCGGGTGTTCCACACACCCTACCAACATCTAAACACTCCAACACACTTACCCGCGTTTCTCGTTTCACCTCTCTTCAATTCTAGGTGAGAGTGCTAGTCTCTTCACTTCGTTTTTAATTCTTTTAATAAAAGAGGTTGGGAGGAGAATGGTTGCATGACAGACGCCATCTTCGGGCGAATACTAGATGATTGCTTAAGTCGTATACATTTTAAAACATGAAACACAGCCACTTATATCTCCAAGAAAAGCAATAGGAGTAAATTTCAAAATGTTTGTATACGCATTTTATATAAGATTCAACAATATTCGATTCAGTTTCGGGGGTGCCGTTTGAGGGGGACTGGTAGGGGTTTGCTCCCCTCAAGGATTTTGATATTTTAGAAAATTGCAGATCAGACTTAAAAAAAAAATTCAAAAATTAATGAAAACCTAGATTAGGTTGTCAAATTTTATTACAATAAAAACACATCTCATAAGTAAATACTTTGGGCACATAAACTAAAAATTTTCAAAAAAAAAAGTTAATTTAGCAATTTATCTACTTTATCCATGTCTAATTTTCAAATTTCGCAATTTATTTCTTTTATCGATTGACAAATGAATTTTGCGTCAATCCGAAAAAAAAACGTATTTTTAAATGAAATGTATTTTGAAATTTTATCACAATTTGTATTCTAATTTTATTATTATTTAAAGTTTTTATTACTTTTTGGTCATCGTGGCAACAGAATTATTCCATTTTTGACCGTTAAACATGAACCAATTAGAAAGAGCGGATAAAATAAAAAAAGTTGTAAAAAAAAAAAAAAAAAAAAAAAAAAAAAAAAGTACTTTATATTTTCAGGTTCTCTACCGAGGGCAACAACTATTTTGCAAATAGCACGGTCTTCTCTTGAAAATTAAACAAGAGAGAAAACTCATGCGATAAGCCTAGATTATGAAACAATTTCCAACACATCCAGAATCCTTTGGCAAAACTTAGACTGTCAGTAAGGTAAAAAAGGTATATAAGTAAACATTTTGGAGAACACCTCATTTAAAAACCAGATTTCAATAATTACCGTCTATAACCGTAAAAGAAATGCAACTCCGTAAATCATCTATAAATTTGTACAAGTTCTACACAGTGTGATAAAATTATGTTTAGTAAGAAAACGCATAATACAGTAAAAATTACCCTTCAGTAGTTTCTACTACGCACCTAACAATTTTTGTACAGCTTTATACATAACAAACAGATTTTAATACACGCCACATATGCTGAGATTTATTTCAAGGAATGCTTAAGCTACTTCAATGACACTTTCAAGATTTCATAGGCAATTATATATCCTGTTCTTTGAATAGTCCTGTATATGATTTTTTTAACTTTGAGCTTAAATTTAAAAAAAGAAGCATATTTAATCAATTCTTGCTCTTTTTCAATAATGCTTTACGATTTTTCTGCATTTGTCTTACGAGTTGCGCTGTATATATTCAATAGAATTTATGCACACCATGTAGTATGCAAAAATTTACTTAAACTTAAAAATTATACCATAAGTGATAATGCACCTGCAGCAATCATCCCTAATAGCCAAACTTATCACAGGGAATTGTTCCCGAAATCTTTTATGTGTCCTTGTAAATGAACGATTGATGCAATCCACCTCCCATTCTACTGCAAGCATTTTGGAGTAAACTTCTGTAATGTATATCAATTTCATCATGTTTCAAATAGTGCGGCGTAAATGAAATATGCTCCGAACAGTTTTTACCCATAGACCATCATATAATTAGACTCTTTTGCATGAATTTGTAAATGAATGAATGCTTTGCAATCGCACATTCTACCAAAAATGTGTATTAGCACTAGAGATGAGATGGACTCGGCCCGAGACGGGCTGAGGCACAATTTTTTTTCCTGGCTCGGGCCCATTCTTTCTAAAATTGGCAATTTTAATCTCGTACTCTTATAGAAACAAATGCAAACTTTTTTCCCTGTTAGAAATTAATTATTTCATTGCAAGTCCTCTGAATACTATTTTGATCAAAAAAAAAAAAAAAAAAAAAAAAAAAAAAAAAAAGAAAAGAAAAAGAAAGAAAAAACAGAAAAATAGATTTTTTTTTTTTTTCTAGTAGTAGTCGAACATTATTTTGAAAGAAAACTTGACATATTTGGTGGTTTTATCTGTAGTTGAAAACATGTAACGACCTGTTGATGTTGGCGGAAATCAGAATATGGCGCCATTTGGATATTGTTTAATTAGAATGTTTATTTTCTATTACTTTTTTTAGAGATCTAATTCAAAATAAATATTTCTTTTACATCCACCAATATTAGTTTACGATACGCGTATTTTTAGTCTTCTATTGTCTGCAAGTGCAATCGCTCTTTATATAGAAATTCAAGTTATAGCTATTATAGTTTTGAAATGTGTCTTAAAATTAAAGTTTTTTCTCAAAATGATGTTTCTCAGATTTTTCCTATACGCTTAATATTCTAAAACAGAGAATTATATGTGAAATGCCACGGTATTTTCTGTACTTAAAAAAAAATGTCTTTTGAGGGAATAGACTACACTCATGATAATAGATTTTTATACTGATTTAAATGACAAACGTGAGAAAAATTTTCCGAATTTTTCATTATATTAGTAGTTTAACTTTCATGTCATCTGAGATAGCAAAGCTATTATAATGTATGTAGTCTAAGTCATAGAGAAAGTTATTCTGTTTATTATGCAATTTACAATGTGTCAACACATTGTCTTATTTTTAAGTTATCACGTTTAGCGAAAATGTCATTTTTCATATAATTTTAAGTATTCTTAAAAAAATTATTAGAATTTTTATGTATTTTTTTTTTCAAAGTTTTAAGGTAAATGTCATTATAAAAACTGGATAACAAGAGAAAATTTAAAAAATTTTTAAAAATCACTTCTGAAGGTAAGCGGATACCTTAAGGAATTTTCAGTTTGGAAGCATTTAAATAATTTATCAATACCTTTCTTTTTTTAACATAAACTTATTCATAAATTATTTGTGCCATTTTTTCTTTTTACTATGCATGTGTGAAACGCGTTATCGAAACCTGATATAAACATTACTTTAAAAATTAGGGTAGAGTTATAGAGGCATTTCTTTTAAAAAAGGGGTGGAGTTATACAGAATCTTTGTGTAATGACGTTAACGAGGCAGATTTTTATCCATCTACTGGGATAGTCAAAATTCTGGCTCGCAAGCTTCGTAATTATTTTTATATGTTTTTGCACTCTGTTTTTATTAATAATAATAGTATTATTATTATTATTATTATTATTATTATTATTATTATTATTATTATTATTATTATTATTATTATTATAATTATTATTATTATTATTATTATTATTATTATTAATGATTTTGATCACTTCTATAACTATGTTTTACGAGTTCTGACATTTATGTACTATTGTATTTAGCAATATTGCAATTATATTGTATTTTTCTGAGTTGCTTGTAGCGTCTATGGGTACAATAATTTTTTATGTGGATTAGAATAACTGTTTTACATGTATACATACATATAAAACGCTGAGAAAGTTTATTTATACTGAGAGAACTTACAAATGGAATGTGATAACGGTGTATATAATCAAATTATTGTGCCGGACCTGATAAATCAGGCAATACAGTCCGGTATTGCCGAAATTTAAGAATTATCCATATCATCTCGAAAACTTTGAGAGAAAGCGAGGAGAAAAAATCACAGAGGATACGGCAATTGACGTAGACAATTTTCATTTTAGTATGAAATGAGGCCTTGCAGATAAAATTAAATTTAATAGAATCTCAGAAATGATATTAGATATTTTATAGATCATCATATTGTTAATAATTTCTGTTTCCAATTATATATCGAAGATGCACATCAACAAAGCAAATCTGACGAAAATAAGTAAGATTAAAAAAAATCAGTAAAAAAAAACTAAGCTTAATACAATTAATGTATCAATTATTGGTATCGATAAATGAATACTTACTCTAATACTAATGGTCTTATAATTGTTTTTATCATGACTAAAGAATTAAATAAATTGCTAAATTATGCACCTTTTAAGTTAAAACTTACACCAGAAATATTTGACAGTAAAATATTAATAGTAAAATAATAAGATTTGATGCAACGCTGCTTTCCAATACCTCTCACTCAGTGATGGTAACTTGTGGGAAAATTCCCACATCTGTGGGGAAAATAGAGCTGTGTGGGAAAAAGGGGAAACTTGAGGTTTTGTGGGAAATTTTGAGAGTTTCCCATTCTACTCTCATGAACGCGCTTTTTCCCTTTCTTTCTGCAAAACTTTTTAAAAACCCTTTCTTTCGACTTGTTTGTCAAAATCCTGGCGAATTGCATCGTAACTAGTTCGCTGAATATTGCTATTGCGTTCCATTGACTCTCGAAACAGTAATACAATTAAACTTCTCTAAGTTAATAGATCAGATTCAACCACGTGACCACATGCCGCCAATTTTCTATCAACTAATTAAAATTACTGATCTTTTATCGCGGCTCAAGCATCAAAGTAGAGAAACCTGGAGGATTTTTGGAAGGGAGGAAAAAAGGTTATGACGTTAGTCGGAACTATTCTATTCTATTTTCGGTTTCGATCGCTCGCTTGCTTGAGAAAAGCGTAAAACGAAAACAGTTTTTTAGTTTTATATTTTAGTTCAAATTTTTCTAGAATGTGTATAGGTGTAGTATTTTATAGCTATGGATTTGGAAAAGCAGAAGACTCGAATGTTTCGACAACCAACGTAAAAAGGAAAAATAGTTTTTCTGATAAGGAGAAATCGAAAGTAAGAGAAAAAGTATTTCTATACGAATGGCTCTTGGAGTAAAGTTAATTTTTTTGATATGATAAAAATAATTTTGGAAATTAATTTTCACAATTTTCTTTACTGACATTATACCTGTAAATTATTGTAATGAATCTGCTTCTATTTTCATCAAAATAAACTTTTTGCGCTTGAAAATAAATATTGTGTGAATAGAAAAATTAACTTTAAACACTAACCAGTTCATTCTAGAGAAATAACAAAGATAAACTTCTGTTTCATGGAACTTTCATGAATTAATAACAGTTTTAAAAAAAAAATAATAATCATTATTGCCTGACGAATTTATTTTTATATTATGTTTATTAAATTACTTATGTTCTTCGATTGATT
Source organism: Maratus speculifer (assembly GCA_964019185.1). NCBI lineage: Eukaryota > Metazoa > Arthropoda > Arachnida > Araneae > Salticidae > Maratus > Maratus speculifer. Next base: position 48,492 of record CAXHSM010000871.1, read on the forward strand.
GAAAGATTTTTGTTTTGAAGAACCAAAATGAAAAGTAGTATAAAATATATTTTGGTTATTTGCCGATAAAGGGTGATTTTAAGGGCTGAATTTAACAGTGTGGGGAAAATTGAGCTCACGAGGGAAATCTTGAGGGGAAAATTGAGCTCATGAGGGAAATTTCGAGAGAAAATTTCAGTGACGAGGTTACCATCACTGCTTTCACTTCCATAAACCGACGAATAGAATTATCGATTTGTCGGTAAGTTGCAGTTTGGAGTTAGGGCTGGGCGTTTCTGCTGTACAGTCAATATACCAGTATTGGAGTTTGACCCTCTGGTAACGGATGTCCTTCTTCATCTTAGCAATCTTAATTGTTAGTTATTGCGCAAGTAAGAACGCAATAAATAAAGAGTGTCGCATGTCTTTTTATTCAATGCAGATGAAATCAGCGAGTAATTAATGTTGCGTATTTCTAAAAGAAGAATCGAGACATTTTTGGATTACATATTATAGGCTGAGTTTCGATCTCGATCAAATTTTCGGCTTCACTTTTGCAGAAAATGATCGGTAAAATTCAGATTTTGAACCAAGAACGAAGATGAACATTAGATAGTTTTTTTTAATTATCATGATGTAAAAAGATGCCAGTAATGCTTGCCATCTTTTAATAACAAATTTAAAAATATAGAGCATGTAATTTCAACGTAAATTCAACAGATAACGTTTACTTGAAGATTTCAATTAATCAAGATTTAAAAGTTATAAACAGTTCCGTGCATTGTAAAAAGCCTCCGAACTCCTGTATGAAAAAACTGGAAGAGTGAATTTAAATATATATTTTTTAATCCATCAGCAGTTCACTAATGTAAAATGCCTCTGAACTCCTGTATGAAAAAACTGGAAGAGTGAATTTAAATATATTTTTTTAATCCATCCGCAGTTCACTAAATTTTTAGTTTATTTTTATGGATTAAACTTATCTCTTGATTAGTTTATTTGATAAGTTAATTTACGATGAATAAAAACTACAAAAAATTTAGCAATATAAGAAAGGTTTTCAGTATCATCATCGAGAAATTGAAGATCTGTGCTGCCATCTATTACAGGCAAATTAAAACAATACTGCAATTGAGTATAAATCAAAAGTTGCAGCCAGATTTAATAGGAAAATATTTTTTTATCCCTAAAATCCTATCAAGAAACTTGAGTTTTTCTTTTTAATAAAAACTTTTTTTTTTCTTTCTGTATATTTTCTTTTGCAGTATTTTACACAAAAGAATTAACTAATAACTTTATGCAATTAAAACTATATTCATTTTTCTTCTGAAGCAATTTGATCAAAACTGGCTGGTGTTTAAAAAGACTTTTCCTCGATATCCTTTTTAATTTAATTTTTATTAGTGATAACTTGCAAATGAATATAATTTTTTTTATATCTATGACTTGTGTCTTTTACAATAATTACGCCACCTTTAAGAAAGCTGTTTTTAAATTTATGCGGAATTTGCAAGCGTATTTTACTGTTAAATTTCTTTAGCATAATCGCCACTTATTCGACAGCTTTTAAAGATAATAGCTTCTTGACCATATTATTCATCGAAATTGACAATATTATTGACGATTTGTGTCAACAATTTTCAGTAAAAACTTTCGAATGATCGATTGCTTATATTTGTGACATCCAATTATCCGCACGAGGTACATATTCCCTAATGGGGCGGAGGTGTCCCTCAATGGGGGATCTTACTAAGGTAACCTAACACGTGTTTGCGCAAGAAAATCCAAGGTGAGAAGAAAACACGAAATGCTCCGAATAATTAGGCCGACGGCCGCAATTGGATTCGAATAATTGTACAGTTTACTGCAGAAATTTAGCAATGTTCGGCACCAAAATCTTTCTTGTAAAAGTTACGGGTTATTTTTACATATTTTATGAAAATAAATGAAAATACTGCAATGGAATAAATGTAACTTGATACTATTTTAGTGAGTGTGCATGTTTCTATAAGCTAAGCTATTTTATGTTTTACAAAAGCATAAAACGATACGGAACAAACATTAAAAATGCATCTAATGTCAAGTAAATTAACTATAAATACATGTACAGTGTGTATTTTTTTAAACTGACTCCATTCAGAACCGCCTGTAGCTCCTGCTAATAAGTGGAATGACGTAAAATTTTATAAATGGGCTAATAAAAACATAGAAAAAAGATTTTAACAATAAATAAATAATAAATAGTTCCAATCACCGCCAATAAGGGGGGATTTGGACTTGTACATGGAAAGAAAACATCAGAAACAGACAAAATTAATAATTTGGATAAAATGCCACGTTTTATTCATCACATTCACTTTGCCGAAGAAGAATTCAGCCACATTCAACGTGATAACCGTTCTCGTGCACCGCACTTTGCATTTCTTTGTACAACATTTTCGACGGCCGAGCATAAGATGTCACATGGCATAACTCTTACTGGTGATTGGAACTAATATTTTTTGCCCTTGGAATCTTTTTTCCCTTGGTTTCATTAGTCTCCTTATTAATTTTAAAGCAGTTCCAGTTATTAAAATAGCGTCAATTTAAAACTAGTCGTTGGGGGCCACCGTAATACTTACCCATCATGGATATGCATGTGAAAATAAAAGATGTGAAAACTATTTATACAATGCACTGCAATTCCAAAATAAAATTTAAATATTGTTAATATACATAGTAATGCTTTATTAAAGAACTGCTGATGTACCAATTTCGACAAATTATATAAAACGACAAACTTCTCAAGTAGTACCGAACTGCGTAAAAGAAACATCCGTATAACTCTAAAAATAATAATTCTATTAACTAACATTTAACTGCGTCGGATTAAGCGTCTCATTTCCAATTAAAATATACCTCTGAATTGAAATTTGAATGAAATACAGGGTCATGAAAAATCGAAGAATGTTGGAAACAGGATTACAAATATCTCGGCAACTAATAATTTGATTGACTTCGTTCTATATGCAAAATGTGTGTTATTTTATTGCCTTTTACGTCCATTCCTTAGAATAAAAAAATTCAAAAAATTTTATGTACCTTTCATCAGAACGAATTTTTCGAGAGTTCGAAAAAAATAGTTCCGGATAATCGAGGTTGCTGATATTGAATAGACTTCGTCCCATTACCACATACTAATTACATACAAAATTTCAAGTCTCTATCTCAATTTGTTCGTGAGATAGAGCGTTTACAGACAGACAGACTGACAGACAGCAGACAGACGGACGGCAGAAAAAAATTCTAAAAATATGTTTTTCGGAATCTCCAGTGTCTGAATCGTGTAAATCCGTCAAAAAAATTTTTTTTCGATTTTAAAAACGATTGCAAGACTTACCCTATACAACGTATGATGGGTAAGTAAAACAAACACCCTGTATGTATCATTAGAATAATACCCTCTCTTTATTTATTAAAACCAAAATTTTAATATTTATTGTTTTAAATAATAGACCTCTTACATCTTAAGGATTGTGCATTACCTTGATTCCAAATATAGCAATCATGGAATTGTGAAAAACATGTATTAGCAACACGACCCATTGACTGATATACATTAAAATGTAACGAGCGTCAATTTACATCAAATTCAAAGTAAATATTGTGTTTCATGGAATTCCCATCAATATTCTTGTACAATACAATACTGCTCATAAGTTTTGAAAACCACGCTTAACATTATACAGTATATACAATATTTATTGATTTAGTCGTGCATTTGACTCGGTATAAAAATAAATAAATAAAAGAACTTAACTGATTTGCCCGATCCTCGTACTGGCTAGAAGCGATGGCTTTATCTATCACTAGTAGTAGGAAAACAAGAGTTTAAGCTGAGCCGCAGGCGGTACTATTTTTTACAAAAGTAAAAAATAAAAAATCACAACATTAAAAAAATGAAAAATTTTATTTAAAAAATGTGTAAAAAAAATTGCAAAAATTTCAAAAAAGTTATGAAAAAAGTATCAAAAATTTTGTTCTTTTTAATGTTGTGATTTTTTATTTATTACTTTTGTAAAAACTTATTTTGAAAAAAAAATTTTTTGTGAAAAATGTTTTTGAAAAAATTTTTTTTTGTAAAAATATTTTTTGAAGTTTTGGTTTTTGTAAAAAAAATTTTTGTTGTAATTTTTTTTTTTCAAAACCTTTGTTGTGAGTTTTTTACTTTGTGATTTTTTTGTTTTACATTTGTGTTTTTTCTTTTCACTTTTGTAATTTTTTTATATTGTAAATAATTTTTGTTGGTATTTTTAGAAAACAGTGAAATTATTTTGTAAACTTGCATATTTTTTCATACATCTGCTTATTTTTGTATGTTCTTATGCATTTTTTAAGTTGTGAGAGTGTTGTTTCACTTAAAATGTTATGTGTATGTATGTGTGTATAATCTATTTTATTAATGTAATAGGTTTTTAAAAATAAACACAACGATATATGCATATAAAAGAATATTTAATGTGAGCATTTAAAGAATACATTGCAAAATAATATCTATACATTCATGCTGGTTAGAAGAATCACGGGTAACAAAATTACTTTTCAGCAGTGTGTGTCTTCCAAATTTTAAGTGTGAGATATTGTGGTAAGTGTTATGAAAATATGATGGATATATAGTCTAAATATCTTCCTTTATGTCTAAATTCTTCAAACGTCTGAATAATTTTTGAATATCTTCACTAAGTTTACATATAACTGACGATGCTTTATATGATGATGTGTGCATTTTTGATTCACGCCTTCTTGAAAACCGCATTTGGTAATCTTTCCAAGTGTAAGGTTTTTCACCTGTATGGATTTTTGTATGTTCTGTTAAATTCCATTTACTTAAGAAGTGTTTGTAGCAAATAGAACACATCTGTAATAGAAATAAATGCAAACAATTAGGATTCTTTTCAACAATATAGGTAAAAAAGGCATTTGTTAAAGCGTAGGTAGTAAGACAAATCATTTTATATTTACTCTAATTACGATTCATATACGAATTCTAGTATTTTTCATATAAGTACTTACATATGTATTATTCACTAACGCTGTATGTGCTAGGGATGAATCATTCAGATCATTAATTTCTGAAGTTTGCTGCTGTTTTGGTTCACCTTGTTGAAAAATCTGTACAATGCAAGAAATATATATTTAGTAAAGGTTTTAATGTATAAATAAGCGCTTATTTATTTATTTTTATTAAATACATGTATATTGCAATCAAATTTCTTCTACGTTTAATATAAATTAATTTTTTTCATTTATTCTAATGATAGAAATTCCTCTGAGGCGTACATATCTGATAATTTTTAGAAAAAGTATGAAACACAAATCTTTATATGATGATAAGCATTGTGGTAAAATTCACATAAGTTTTTCATCACGAAAATAGGTTTTTTGAAATATGAACTGTTAAAAATTAAAGATTGTATTCACCCATACTATGTATAATCAAAAACTATAAACATTTTATTAATATTTTAAACAACTAGATGGATGATAATTCGGAAGTGTAAGATGGAACATATAATTTGATTAATACTATGGAAGGTCTAACTCAAGATAAACCATGTATACTATGTACCATTGAAACTATAAAGATAGTATTTATATTTTAAGCAACTTGATGGACGTTAATTCAGAAAGCGCTGAAATGTAGGACGAAACATAATTTGATTAATAATATGAAAAGACTAACTCAAGACTATGTTTATTTATTTATTTATTTATTTATTACTGCTATTTATACAATACACTGTTAATAATGTACATTTCTATCAATTATAAAATCGACACTTAAAAGAATACATATTTACATGATGTAAAATCAATTTCTAGATAAGGGGCCATACTTTGAAATATTCAGTTCTAAACATTCAATTTTTCGAAGTCTCCAATCTGATCTTTGACTGTTAAATTCTTCAAATGATTGGTTAATTTTTGAATATCCATCATTGTAACTAAGCAACCTTCTTCATTTTTCTCAGGATGAAAAGTTAGAGTTTCAAACACTTCGAAAGCTGGTATTTCATGTTTTATTCTTTTAAAGTCTACAGTGGGTAAAGACATTTCACTGTTGACAGTAACAAGACGTTTTTTAGTATGGTGTGTACGTAAATGTTGATTTAAATTTAATTTATTATTAAATTTATGCTTACACTGATCACATGTATGCTGTAGGTTTTGATGCACTTTCAAATGACGGTTTAGTCTATTTTCATTTGAAAATGTTTCCTTGCATTCATTACAATTGAATTGAGGTCGATTGTGAATATGCATATGCTGATTTAATCTATAACGATAGCTGAAGATCTTCTCACACTTTTCACACTTAAACAGTGTACGATGTTGGATTTGATGAATTTTTAAATGGTGATTCAACTTATTTTCACTTGAAAATGATTTCCCACATTCATAACAATGTAATTGCGGTCTATTGTGAATATGTGTATGCTGATTTAATCTATAACGATAGTTGAAGGATTTCACACACTTTTCATGCTTAAACAGTGGACGATGTTGCACTTGATGAATTTTTAAATGGTGATTCAGCTTATTTTCACTAGAAAACGATTTCCCACATTCATAACAATGTAATTGTGGTCTATTGTGAATATGCATATGCTCATTTAATCTATAACGATAGTTGAAGGATTTCTTGCACTTTTTACACTTAAACAGTGGACGATGTTGGACTTTATGAGTTTTTAAATGGTGATTCAGCTTATTTTCACTTGAAAACGATTTCCCACATTCATAACAATTTAATTGTGGTCTATTGTGAATATGCGTATGTTGATTTAATCTATAACGATAGTTGAAGGATTTCTCACACTTTTCACGCTTAAACAATTTTCTGTTTGGATGCGTTTTCATATGAGTTATTAGAGCACATTTCCTAGTAAAAGATAATTTGCAAATTTCACATATAACAGGTGATAGAGTATCATACATCATCATATGCTTTTTTAATTCGCACTTTCTTGAAAACAGTTTTTCGCAGTCCTCACAAGTAAATGGTTTTTCATTGGCATGGATCTGTATATGTTCTTTTAAATTCCATTTAGATGAAAAGTTTTTATCACAAAAAGAACAATTCTGTAAGGGAAATTAATGTAAACAGTTAGATATCACTCTAATATTACAAATAAAAATATTTCTTATTGAATATAGGACAAAATATTTTAATGTAAATTTAACCTAATTATATAGTGTATGAATTCTAGTATTTAACATATAAGTAACTTACATATGTATTATTCTTTAACTTTGTATGTGCTAAGGTCGAATCAGTCGGATCATACATTTCGGAAATTTGCTGCTGTTTTGCTTCATCTTGCTGAAACATCTGCGTAATAAAAGAAGTATATTTATATACTTAATAAATGCTTAATATATAAAAAATCTTTTTTTTAAATTTCATTAAATTTATTTTTATTGATACATATATATTGCAATGATATACTAAAACTTACTTTATTCGTTAACGAAGAAAACGGTTTTCACTTGCATTAAAATCTGGAAATTAATCAGAGTTGTGCATCTGCCAACTTCCCTCTCAAGTCTAACAGTGGGAATGCAAAATGCTGCGCTGCTTTTCGAAAATTCATATTGCTGTTAATCGTTTATGTCACGTGACAATTTGCGCATGCGTACAAATAAGTTTTATAATAAATTGCTAATTTGATTAATAATACGAACAGAATAAGTAGAATCAGTCATGTATACTATCTAAACACTAAGCAGTATTTATATTTTAAATAACTTGATGTCTGATAATATGGAAATTTCAAAAAGGTGAGGTGAAACATGCCAATTTGATTAAAATGTGAATCGTATAACTCAGAGAAGTTTTCACATGTCAAGTTTCTGAAACAGTAAGAAGTGACTTTTTCAGTTTCTAGAATAAAAAATGCATACTGTTTGTTGAAAGATGTCGAATGTACTCAAGACGTGAAAAATATAAATATGAGCCTTTTATAATGACATTCAAACTTTTAAAAATAGTTAGTTTGGCAATATATTGTAATAATATATGTAAACAAATGTATTTTAAAGTTGAAAATTTGTGTAAAAAAAATGTCTTTTTTGAAAATCGATATTTATTTTCGTTTAATTAATGATATTTATTACTTTTCGGTTGTTAAAAACTAAAATATACGTTTAATTCTTCTGTTAAAATTCATATATCCATGTTGGAGATGAGAAAAAATAGTGTAAAACTAAAAAAAAAAAATTGATTAAATTCGTCTTTTTCCTCTTAAAATTATTATTAAGCTAGTGTAAAACTAATAAAATTTGTTTAAATTCGTCTTTTCCCGACTGAAAAACTAATATTTCTATTATTTTGCTTAATTAATTACACTCATTATGACTTTCAAATTTTAATTTGGAGATGTTGTGGTAACTATTATAAAACTAGAATGGTTAAATAGTTTAAATCTCTTCTTTTTTCTATCTAGGTGATACTTTTTTTTGAACGTAAACATTTTGTTGTATACCTTTGCAAGTTGTGACGTCAGAACCCTATTGTGTGTTTCCCCTAGTTGGAATGCATGAGTGGAGGGGTTGCAGAAAAAAGTTTTAGTTTGGATATGACGTAATGAAGAATGCCCCGTAGGTTCAAATGTGCGTGTGTATTGAATATTTCTTTAAATGATTCGTTTATGTATTAAAATTCTACTTAGTTGGTGTATAAAAGTATGATGAAATTGGTTTTCTTTCTTTAAAAATCGGTATTTTCCGTTGTTTTGCTTAATTAACAAAACTCATTAAGACGATATTAAAGTGATAGCCACTTAAAAACTGAAATGCACGTTTAAATTTCTTTATCTCAAATTGATATTCTGAAGTTTGAGTTGAAAAAATGTAAGAAATTATTCTTTTCCATTGTTTTTACTTAATTGTCAATACTCATTAAGATTATAGCTGTTGAAAAACTGAAATGTACGTTTAAGTTTTCTCTCTTAAGTTGATAAAAATAGTAAGAAATCAGTCTTTTTCTATAAAACTTGATATTTTCCATTGTTTTTTACTTAATTATCAATACTCATTATGGTTATAGTTGTTGAAAAACTAGGATGTATGTTTAAGTTTTAAGTTTTAAGTCGATACATTGATCTTGTTGTTGATAAAAATCGTAAGAAATCAGTCTTTTTCTATAAAAATCGATATTTTCCATTGTTTTTTACTTAATTATGAATGCTCATTAAGGTTATAGCTGTTGAAAAACTGAAATGTACGTTTAAGTTTTCTCTCTTAAGTTGATAAAAATCGTAAGAAATCAGTATTTTTCTATAAAACTTGATATTTTCCATTGTTTTTTACTTAATTAACGATACTCATTAAGATTATAGCTGTTAAAAACTGAAATGTACGTTTAAGTTTTTTCTCTTAAGTTGATAAAAATAGTAAAAAATCAGTCTTTTTCTATAAAACTTGATATTTTCCATTGTTTTTCACTTAATTAACGATACTCATTAAGATTATAGCTGTTAAAAAACTGAAATGTACGTTTAAGTTTTTTCTCTTAAGTTGATAAAAATAGTAAAAAATCAGTCTTTTTCTATAAAACTTGATATTTTCTATTGTTTTTACTTAATTAATACTACTCATTAAGATGTCTATCAAGCAAAATTCAAATATATGTTTAACTTTTTGTGTTAAATTGATAATCTCATCTTGTAGTTGAAGAAATCTAAATAAAATGGTTGAAAACTGAAATTTTCAAGTGTTTTGCTTAATTAATAATACTCATTAAAATTATGGTTCTTCAAAATTCAAATACAAATTTAATCTTCATCATATAGTATGATTCTGTGTTAAGATGTGATTGATAATATTTTTGAATAAGGAAGGTTGTTCACCTATCTTGTTATAATAGAATGTTCCTTTTTTCCTCTAGGGGACGATCGTGGAGGGGAATGCATAGTGGGGGCAGGAGAGTGGCGGTGGCATGGTGGGCGCAGGAGGGACAGCCGCAGGGACAGCCGGAGGCACGGAGGCAACGCAGGCGGCACGGTGCCGCAGTACCGCCTGCGGCTGAGCTTAAACTCTTGTTTTCCTACTACTATCACTTAAAGCTTTTTGAAACTAAAACTTTAAAAAATATACAATTTCTTATTATTTAACGTCACAAATGATTAAAAGTAAATATTAAGAATATTTCAGCTTAAAAAGTGGTGTTTAATCCATATTTTCAATTTATTGTACCTAGAAAAAGAATCAGTTAAATGATTAGTAAAAGTTTGCATGGATAACATGATAATTTTGCGCAATAAAAATGTGATAGTTTATTATAACTCTCACCCCACTATTATCTTAAAATTTTATGTTATATACAGTTTGAGCTGTGTGTATACGTGCGGAGAGGTCTAACGGCTTTAAATTGTTCTAGAAAAGACTCTCGCAAGGAAGTTTCCTTGCCAGATTGGGGATATTGTCCCCATTTTGGGGAATTTTTTGGGGACAAGTAGTTCTTGGGGAAATGTTTGGGGACTATCAACATTTTTGGGGAAAAACATGGGGTTTTTTCAGTATTTCACGTAAAGTTTCTCATTGTTTACAATGTTATAGATTAGGTGTATGGCAGATAAATTACAACCTGTCTTGGACTATCGCAACATGAATTTTCAGATCAAGTGAAATAGAAGCGTCCAACACTCAATTTTTTTCAAACCTTAACTGATAATAGATAGCCTAAACCTTGAAAAAATTATTAGTATAAGTGTAGATAAAGTTAATAAAAAGTTTTTGATAAATGGGGAAATTTTTCAAAAAAAAAAATGCTTGATTTGGGGAAAAATTCTCAGTTTAAAATAGTTACAAAAATTTTATAGTGGAATTTTGAAAATTGAAATTTTACTTTTTTGATTAGAAATTATGTTGGGGACTTTTTTGGAAAAAAAACCACTGATTTGGGGAAATTTTCAGAAATTTTGGGGAAATCGATTTTAGACAATCTGGCAACACTGCCTACCAGTGTTGCCAGATGTAGTATTTTCAATACTACGGTTACGGTAGTATTTTTTCATCCAAAATTAAGGGTGTAGTATTTTTCGTAGTATTTTGATTAAAAGTAGTATTTTCTTGGTATATTTTTCAAAAACAAAAAAAGAATTGCAGAAATTTTTTGTAAAAAAAAAGGGGGAGAGGAGGGAAAGAAATTGGACATGGCATCAACTAATTATCGGAAAATATTACATTTGCGAACCAACAAAGCATAGCTTCGGAAATTTTAGCAACTCATGAAAGATGCACAATAGCACAATGTTCAGCAGATAGATGCTTTCAGTGTGACGTCAGTCATGACGTTTTCATTGAATTCTGACACCAAACAAATGATTGCTACGTTTAATTACTTATTAAACATAAATCGTAGAAAATGTTATTACTGCATATAAAGTATAGAAACACTTAACTGTGATATATAGCTGTGAGATGTAATTATAATATACAATTATAACATAAAATACAGCATACTTCTGTCATAAATTATTTTGATTTAAATATTAACTTAAAATGACATTTTGTTTTGTACGAAAAAGTTATACTTTTTTGTTATTTGGATGCAGGTTATAAATTACCAAATATTGTTCCATCACCATCATTTGGATTGCATTAATTTAATTTAAAATGAAAAAATATACACACACACACACACACATATATATATATATATATGTCTGTATATATATATATATATATATATATATATATATAATAAATAAAAGAAAGAAAATAAAAGAAATATCATAATTTGAAACATTTTATATCAAAATCAAAGCAATATATACACGTAATTTAATTTATGCACATTTTAATTTATATACGTAAAAAATAATATCAACCTGTTTTTAGCTTATTGCAAAAAATGTACATTTTATTTATAACCAAGCATTACGTAGAAAAATGTGTCAGTATGGCTGCTAGATTAATTGTCTTTTTCTTCTTCCATATTTAAATGTAAATCATAATAAAGCAATAAATAAATATATTGAGGTATATCATAGATTTAAAAATTAATTAAGTAAATAATTCAAAAAATTACTACATTCTTTATTGAAAAAATTCAAGTATACATATCAGAATTGAATGCTTTTAACATTTCGCTGTCAGGAACAAACTGAGTACAATTACCTTCTAAACCTTCTTTTGAAATGATTATATTAGAAACTGTAGCTGTAGAAAGTCTATTTCGATGTTTAGTCTTTATCAAAGACACATTGCTAAAAATTCTCTCACAGTCTGAGTTAGAAACTGGAAGTGATAACAACAAAAAAAAAAAAAAAAAAAAAAAAATTACTCACATGTTTAAATTTTAAGTTTTCTCCTTCTTTTATCTTCCCAACTTTTGCCCAAAATTTCTCCACTGTTATTGTCGGGTTTTCTTGGTGTATTTCAATGACACTTTCACAAATTATTAATGAACGCTACTCATTATCGATCAATTCCATATCTTCAGAGCTAAAATGATGCGGAAATTGCATTAAAATTGGCAACAATGTAGGTGTTGAACCAGTAATAGTTTTTGCTGGATCAAAAGCATTTATTTCTTTGAACAACTGGTTGTTGAAAGGAAGGCGTGCCTTTAATTCCTTGCACAATACAATCAAAAATGCTTGGCAAACAGTAAAAAAATCGATGATTTTTTATCCTTTTTTAAGGTTTCATTGGTATAAAGATATGATGTACCTTTAACACCAATATAAATGTCTTTTGTAGGTAAGAAATTAACTGTTGATTCTGGATCAATGTCTTTTATATTAGTTCCATTTATATATCCACATTTCATGTACATGGAGCACGAAGATTTATATGCTTCACTGATAGTCTTGTAGAAATTAGTCATTGTAGAATTTCGTGCTTGAAAAATAATCGATAACTTGTTTGATATTTTTAAAACGTGACTTACAAAGTATAAGTATAGTTTTTTTGTATGGATTCATGTACATATCATATAGTCTCTGAGCTGCTAACAGTCTATCACTTAGATGTTGTTCTGTGAAATAGAGAATCAATGCATCCCATTGCTCCAATATTCGGTCAACACAATCACCTAGTGATAACCAACGAATATCATACAGCTTGAGGATGTTATGTACGGGCGTATTCGCAAAATCTTGAAAATCTTTTAATTCCTCTCTTCTTTTAGAGCTGTAAGAGAAATAATTATAAGTATCACGTATCATATCTTCAATGTCCCTTGGCAATTTTAAACATGCCTTACTCACTGCTAATTCAATTGAATGACATACACATTTTACGAACAAGCAATCTGGTGAGACTAATTTTATTTTTTGTACTATACTGTTATGTTCACCAAACATAACATTAGTGGTATCAGCTGCAAAACCTAATAAATTTTGAATTTGCAGGCCATGGTTATTTATTTCATTTGATAATGAGGTAAATAATCCCTCTGCTTATTTGTCCTTCACTGCCACTAAATTCAATAGCTTCGTCTTCACAGTATCACTTGTTTCAGAATGATATTTTATCACAATTGCAAGGTTGCTTTTAACTGAAATATCAGTGGACTCATCTATAATAATAGAATATTTGACTTTTGAAATACCATCGCTGCTACCTGTTATGTCCAAAAGCATTTTATCTTTCATACTTGAACTTATAACATTATTTGTCAGTGCCACAGCTTTTGTTCTTTTACAGGAAAATTTTTTGGCAATTGCAGAATCAGGAAATGAACTTGAAATGACATCGGAGAAATGATCCATAAATTTGAAGGGAATGCCGTGTTCGATTAAAGCTGCACATACTTTCAGTTCCGCATTTTTTACATCGCCTTCAATCGGCGGTGTTAAAAATTTGCTAATGTTACGTTTTGACGTTTCATTGAAATATTTCATTTTTTTAATATGAACTCTGAATTTTGCATGTTGCACAAGACTGGCTTTTCGCGGCATCATAGATGAGTTGCAAGCGTTGCAAAATGCACTTTCAAATCCATCCTTACACATACACAACCATTTTTTAAACAAATCGTCGTTTTCCCATTCGGGCCGATACTTCTGTTTTCTACCCTTTTTGGGGGCTTTATCGCACAGATCGGCATCGGATTCATCGTTTTCATTTTCATGTTTCATCGAGTATAATTTATACACTAAATTAATATTAATCGAATTAAATTTTAGCTTACAGCTTACATGTATTCGACGAATAACGTTGAGAAACACAAACAAAAACAAAGTCGAGAACAACAATAACAAAGTGCAAATGTCGGACTGTCACTGTCCCCAATCTGAAAAAGCAATTTAACAAAATATTATTTTCGTGGTTTATTTGCCTCCGTGGAGATATGAGGGTAAGAAAAACATCGATAATGGAAGTTTCTCATTAAAAAAGTTAAAATTATTGATAAGAAAAAAATTCTTATTAGTTTTTCAAAGAATTTAAAATTGCATTTAAAGTTGTTATCTAAACTATCAATAACGAATATACTGATTCCTTAATACTTATAGTACTAATTAACGCCAGTAGATGGCGCCAATGTCAAATTTGTAGCGCAGTATTTTGTAGTATTTTTTCAAAGGTTGGTGCGGGTAGGTGTAGTATTTTTCGTTTTAAAAATCTGACAACACTGTTTCCTACCCACTCGATCCAGATCACGAACTATCGTGATAGGTTCGTAAGAATCGACCGTATGAAGTTGTGATGTGATGTCTTGCAAGTGGCGATCGACTGCATTATGCAACGCGTATTTTTGAAGCATGCAATTTAATTAACACAATTTTACTGATGATTCAGAGTAATTTAAAAAATAATAAATGTGTACCTAAATCTTCTTTCTTTAATTTCTACAAACGCAATAATAAAAAGCTCACACTTTTAATAATGTTAATATTGTTTGTAGGGAAATTGTAAACTTCATAAATTCGTGTTTTATTATTATCATTAATATTTTCATGTATTTTTCCCGATTTTTTTTTTTTTTTTTTTTTTTTTTTTTTTTTTTTTAATATTAAGAAAATTACTGAGTACGAAAAGATGAACATTGGTAGTATTGTAAAGAAATGTTTGATAAACACGCCAATACAGACAATTTTTAAAATCGAATTATGATTTTGAGAGATATTTAACGCTAAAATTGGTCAAAATTGTTTCATTCAAAAAGTTTTATAGGAACAAAAACTATCCATAAGAATTTAATAATTTTTTTTCTCAGAATATACATTAGAAACTCCCAATGTGTAGATTGCATTTATTATTATATTTTAATTCAAATATTTTTCGAGGGTTTATTTCCATTTTAAATTGAGATTTTACATATATATATACACACATATATATATATATTAATTAGAAAAGATTATTATTTTAAATTGTCGCCAGTTGTAACTACTTGATTATGCCCTGCCAATTCCAAAACTTTCTTCTATCTCTTCATGTTAATAATTAAAAATACGTTATAAGAGTGCTATAACATAACGCTATAACAATATTAAATAACAATGCCCATCATGAGGGTTGTGAAAGTATATAGTTTCGTTGAATTTGGTGCATTTAACAAGGGAATATAAACTTAGCGTTGTTTCAAATAAATAATTACATATTGGAACGCATCGTTACAAGTTCTAAAAGTATAAAATTAACGCCTGTTTTCTATAAAACCCCAAGTCTAATAAAGATCTATTTACATGAAAAAGTAAGAGAATATTAAGTTTGATAAAATTGCGTGAATTAGTTTTTGAAATATAGCTCTTACGAAAATCCTGCTGGATTTAACATAGCAATGCCACCTATTGCACGATTTACACCAAACCTAATCAATAAATGCATACGTCAACTTCTAACTGATTCTGACATGAAGATCCTTGTATTAATTCTTGAGATAAAGCTATTGTAAAAATAGTACAAAATGCATCACAGCAGCGTCTCCCCTATTAGCAATGCACATAAAAAAGTAATCAGCATCATTTTATATCCAGGTCTAAATGAATTTAAAGTTTTATTAAATTTCAAAGATTAGCTCTTGAGATAAGGTTATGGTTAAAATCCTGAAAAATTCAGCATCGCAGTGCCACCTGTTGGTCAATATATACAACTAAAATTAATAAGGAAAAACTTAAATCAACTTGTAACTGAATCTGAAATTTGATAAAAAATTTCATGCGGAAGTTTTTAAGATGCAAAAAGCTCTTGCAAAACTCGAGAAAAATGCAGCATAGAAGCACCACCTATTAGGCAATATACACCAAAAACTAATCAGTCCTAAATTATATCAAGGTCTAACAGAATTTAAAGTTTGTGAAATTCCGTGCGTTAGTTCATTAGATACAGCACCCACAAAATTTTTCCCACAGACAGACAGATTTACAGATAGAGTAATAAACAAGCATTTTCTAAAAGCCATCAAATCATGTTCAAGACTTAAAATGCATATAAAATAGCTTATCATAAATTCTTTTAATACGTCAGTTAGATGTAATAATGTTTAGAATGAGTTACAGATACATTACTTATCTTTTTCCAAAAACATTATTGGTTACACAAAACAATTGCTTTAAAGGATGATTTCTTTTACCTTTGCACCTTTTCAGCTTTCTTGGCGCTGAGGGAGAGGGATGGAGATTTTTCAATGCGGAAATATTTTTATTGTAAGAACATCATATTTGTACATTTTATAATTCAACAAAATGGTAAAAAAATTAAAATACAAGATTTGAGTGGAGTTATAAAAATTGCACAAAATCCCTGTAAATTCAAATTTAATTAATCCTTCAATCCTCCTTAAAATATTTATCAAATGATTATGAAAACCTTTTAATTTAGTTTAAACAATTTGCGTAAAATGCTTTAGAATGTAAAAATTTCTAGAATTCATAATGAGGTAGATAAAGGGTTAAATCGGCGGTTGACGCATTCAATCAGCCGATTCAAAATGATTCAATATGCATCCCCATTAAACTCATTTCATTGTTGACTTCTATGAGTCTGTGGAAATACTGTCCAAAGTTGACAATACAGAATATTTATATGACAATTTATAATCCCCAAGAGAAGCTCGTGTTTGTTTAGTACTTCTTTTTTCTTCTGGAGATCAGAATATAATGCTTTAGAAAAGAAAGTCCAGAAAAACAGTTTAACCATTCGAGGCAGAAGTTTATGAGTGTTGTCTGAAAGTAGAGACGAAACATAACCAGTTACTAGATGTCTTGCATCTGGGTAAGACTAGTTATCAGAATATACAAAAAAATTCTGTTAGGGCTTTTGGGGGTTATGTCCTGCAATTCCCCCCCCCTCCTCCCCGATTCACAAATCCATATCTAAAACCACGATACAAACAAACATGTTTTTAAAGCTCCACCCGAACTTCTCACTTTAAGGAAAATGAGGGGAAGAGCAAAAATTCTGAAATTAATTTCCGTATCTAATTTTCAAAGAGAAAAATTACAAAAAAAAAAGATTCCATTTACTGTTTCAAATTTTTATGTAAAATGACTGATTTACAAGCTATCTAAATTTAATATAATTATACATACGCATGTGAGCTAAAAAGTATTCACTTTTATTCTGAAGCATACCAATGATAAATTTAGTAATAAAACATCCTTTTACTACCTTGTTAATATAAATAAAATTTTATTTCCCTATCTTTTATATCATTTTCATATATTACTGATGAAAAATATTGAAAACATTCCAGTATCCTACTCGATTTTTTATTTTCCAGAACAATTTGAGTCTGATAACAAACTGGATCGCCCATACGATGTCCAAAATATTGCATATTTATTTAATCGTGGAAAAAAAAGAATGAAAGAAAGGAAAAAAGCGTTTTTAATTAACCGCTTAACTGATTTACCCATATACCACACGGGCAAGAAGAGTTTACTTGATCCATCAGCTTTTTGATACCAGTAATTTTTTTAAATACAATTTCATGCTATTTAATAAACATAAATTTTTAGACTAAAAATTATGAATATTTTAATTAAAAAAAGTGGCGTTTACTTCATTTTTTTAAATTTATTGAATAATTTAAGAAACCTGTGCTTATATAGACATAGATAATAATCAAAAAAAGATTTCATACAAAATGTTAAATGAATGTTTATACTGCACTTATAATTCCTTTATGAGAAATTTTGTTATTATTATTCTTTAATATAATATTGCAATTCTAATATTACCCTGAAATGACAAGATTGTTTAGATTGTAAAGATTAGATACGACACTGAAAATTTTCATATTAAATTATGTTATTTCAAACTGTGCTGAAATAGAACTGCTATTGAGTTATATAGGTACAAATTTTTTTAAGTAATCTGTAAAACAATGTTAAAAAAACATTATCTATAAGTAACAATATATAAAATTATCTATTTTCACACATGTGTTTTAATTTAAATTAGAGGCTTGTATATTTCCATTTAGGAAATCCGGTAGAATGTTGAGGTTGGGAAAATTTCTGCAGTCTTTTCCTGGTTTATTACAGCATCTTTTTCTTTACAAAATATAAACTTATAAAAAAAAATACAAATATTACTAGTGAAAAAAAAACAACTATAAACACTCAAAATAAAAGTGAAATAATACGATAAATACATTGGTCGTATAATTATGGGAATTTTTCAGGACAATATCAGTATGTCTTTATAGAAAAATAAATCTAGATTTAACGTGCGAAATTTTGCTTTAATTTAAGAAGATATTTATTATAGGAAAATACTGGTACTGAAGAATTTCCGGGTCTTAAAATTTCAGGATAAGTACGACTTCTGTAAATAATTGAAAAAAAAAGCTTACATTTGTAGCGATTAAAATATGCACTTGGAAGCATTATTATAAAATATTCCGTACCGAAGCAAATAGCCAGGATTTTTTTTTTTACCTGAAATTGCCAAATTGATCCAGGACGATTGCGTTGTACCGTCTTCCTGTATACAATGCTGAAATTACGGGTTCATAGTGTAGGGGACTTATACTGCCTTTGAGTACTATCAGCTGTTCCATAGTGAAACAGCTATGCTAGATCAAGCCATTTTGGGAAGGGATGAAATACAAATTTAGCTTTTTTACATTTAGTATTTTTCTCCTTAAATTTCATGGTGTGAACATTTAAATAACCATTCTGTAGTTTTAGATATTCTTCAATTATTCAAGTATAAAATCCGATCCAAACTGATTTTCTGATTTATTTTTAAATTCATTTTTGATCTGAAATACACCAAACTGGCAAACTTCAAACTCTCGTAATTTTGTCTTCTTTAAGAAGTGATTAAAAAAAATACTTGCACCTAGAACAGGAAAGAATTTCCTGTTCTAGAAATTCCCGGACCAGTACGAACCCTGAAATTTCAGGTGGGGGGGGGGTAGTGGCATTATAGATTTTCATGACTGATGGTTACTGTGATTACAAAGTAAAAAGCAAGGCAGAATTTTTTTAAATAATTCTAACAAATATATATATATATATATATATGTATATATATATATTTTTGTAAATTAATATAATTTTTTTCACTTTAACATTTATTTAAAAAAAATAAACAATCGAAAAATTTTCATGTTTTAAAAATTTAATCTAAAAAAATAATTTAATTCCTTGCCCCTTTAAGAACTTGTGATGCATATATGCATCGTCATGAAAATGCGTGTAGAATATTTTTTTTTCAATTATAAAATAAATAATAACATTTGACTTTTTAATTAGAACATTCTTCGATATTTCCCAAGTAAAGGAAACTATTTAAAAAACACGGTGCATTCCAAAGGAAATTTGCGTAAGCGATGCGGTTTCGAACAGCTGTAGTAATTTTTTCTGCGGAAGACAACCTTTTAATTTTCATAACGGAAGGATACTATAGAAAATTACTTACCTGTATAATCATTATTAAATTAAAGTAACAAATGTGACAAAATATAGGGCGTTTGAAAAATCTGTAAATGGCCGAATAATTCGCAGTCTGAAAAACGGAAAAATATGTATTAAAAGTACTTTTTAAAAAGGTATTCAGTGAGATTATAGTTGATCCCCTATCCTGACACCACTACCCTAGGGGTCAGACGGATTTAATCTTGGAAATCATGAACGATAATCCGATTTTGTATTGATGATATGGATTCTACGGGCAAAGATACGCAATATTTGTATCTTAAACTCGGGGCGCCATTTGAGAATTTTCTTGGTGGAGGGGAGGGAAATTTTCTTTTGGGAAAGTGGAAGAGCCAACGGTGAGGGGGGTGCACTCTCTCCCATCAACGTGAATACTGATAAAGATTACCATTTTAAGCAGAATTTTTATCTTAACAGGTATAGTTTTTAAATAGTGACTACCACTTTTTCTGTTATAGACAGTTTCCTATTTTATACGTATTCTCAAAGACTGTTTAAACACCATTTCTATAGGATACCTGTGAAGAGTATAGATATATTAAATTTATTGTAAAACTTGTGACCTCGAAACCTTTGAAAAAAAGAATTGTTTCACAAACAGAAAAAAACTAATTTCTATAAAGAAAATGCTATAGAATTATGCTTGCTAAGTAGAATATATCATTAAAATGGAGATTTTTTTTACTTCGACTTCTTTGAAGGCTTTGCGGATGGGACAGGGAGCCATTTAATAAGTTTCTTGGAGGGGAGGGTTGTGGCAAAGTTTTCTTTGAGAGGAATGGTTTGAAACAGCATGCCCTCTTAACTTTTTTCATAAGCATGAGATTCTTCCAGAAATAATTTTTACACTTCCCAATATAGTTAAAAAGTGAATTGGATTTTGTCTGCCCGTCTGGTCATGCTCTAAATCTCGTTAATATACTAGGATTAACGCGTAATTGATATAGAGAGCGAGCCATAGTAATCGAAACAATATTCTATCTCCTTAAATATTGCCCCTAGACCCATACTTACAAATGCAAAAATTCATAAAAAAGGGGAAAAAAATAATGGCATATGTTGCAACTCCATGGAGGGTGTGTTTGAAAAAATACGAAAATTAAATTTTTATACAGCCCTCGTAAGGTAAATATTCGAATTAGAAAAAAATTCTTCAACCATTCCTGTATTAAACACATAAAAAAATGCATTTTCTTATCTGCAAAACTCACAGAGTTATGTCCGGTTAAAAAATTCACCAGTTTTTAAGGGATTAGACACAAATTGCATAGTTTTTCCATAGAATGCGAATCTGCGATAAAAAATGGGGATTATCACTGAATATCTTAAATTTGGACCCCCTTGACCTCCAGAGGGTCGGATGCGGGAGGCAAATTTAATATCACTGAGTAGCTTTTTTTAAAAACTTTAACAAGTATTTTTTTTTAAATCTTTCAATCTAGTCAATCTAGTATGTATTTGGGTGATTCTCCGATAAGTGGGTACGTTCTGTCCCTTAGGGTTACATGCTGTTTTTTGTCATTCATATAGTTGTTTTTTAGCATAAAATGTATTTTGTAATGTATTTCTACAATTTCAAAAAGTATTTTCGAGAAAATAACTGTAAACTTTACTGCAACATTATTTTAAACATTCAAATTGTCACTTCTGTCCCTTGTCCCTTACCTCATATACTGATCTTCTGGAACAATTTTAAGTGTAATGACAGACTATTTTTAACAATTTTACCACAAAAAATAAAAATCTATACTCCAAAGTACATAATAAAGTATTTTTATGATAAATTAAAAATAGTTTTACATTTGTTCTGAGTCAGAGAAACACTGTCCCCTAGTCTTAATGTCACTACTGTCCCTTTGAATAAAACATCGAAAATGACCACCAGCTCGCCAGATAAAATTTGGTGAACCGGTGCATTTAGTAAAAGGAGCCATCTTAATTGCCCAAAAAAACACATGGCACAATTCTAAGGACTTCAACAATAGTTACAAGCTACAAAATGGATAGAAAGATAAGAATATGTTTATTACTTGTCACTCCTGTCCCCTACTTAAACTGTTCTTGTTATTGTTTTTATTTATTTACTAGATGGAACCCGTCAAAACTTGACGGCACCAAAGAAAGAAAAAGGTATTTTCCAGCTATTAAAGGATTTTTTTATGACTTATCTTCAGCAAAAATTTCAATAAATAAAAGAAAAACCTGCATATTACATCCAGGCAAATGACCCGCAATTGGCAGAGTTAAAACATGCAAACTGCTGTCATAGAATTAGAATCTTTCTCGTTTGATAATTTTCCATTTACAAATACAACACTAATAAATTGTACATGACATGAATAAATCATAAATTACTGTCATTACTCATTTTATACAAAATATACATACTTCACTTACTTCGCAGCAAAATAAGACTGAATTTATAGTTTGCCATTTAGTAACAACTATAACGATGATCCTCTCAGTGGTTAATTTGTTGTTACATTACCTACTACATTCAACAAATAAACATTTGCATTTTCAACTAACTTTTCTATTACCTTTTCATAAATCAAAAATACATGTAAATTTCACATATTGAAAAAAATAATGATAATATTTATTCTGGCTAGGTGAAACCCGTCAAAACTTGACGGCAACGATATGAAGGAACCAAAGAAAAAAAGTATTTTGCCGCTATAATTTTTTTTAAGATTAATATATTTATTAAAAATTTCAATATGCTTTTCCATTTACCAACGTAAACCCAACATGACGTGATCCTCCCCACATAGCATGCATGATCACAGTGACGTCACAGTGACGTCACTGTGAGTCACTGTGGTCACGTCACATCTGTGACCAAAATGCCACCCCTCAGTGACGTCACATTGTGACTGAAATGTGACGTCACATCTGTGACCAAAATGCCACCCCTCAGTGACGTCACATTGTGACTCAGATGTGACTTTCTTAGAAAACTTCAGAAAATTACAAAAATTCTCCAAACCATGTTATTTACTGGTAAAAAAACGTGTTTTCTGGCATTGCAGAAGAATATTGTGCAATCGCTGTTATGTCACACGTTACATGCACTGCATGTAACGTGTACGTCATATCACATATGTGAGATAAACCTCCCATCATATGAAATTAAGCACTCACCATTGAACCTATCAGTGAAACTTCCATTTAAGGAAATTTTTCGTTACACTTAAATGCTTCGTTATGAAAAAAATATCGTTGAATAGAAATCCACGAAAATTCATGAAATTTGTATAGTAAACTACAAATAAAAATGGAAATATTATAAAACTGTGTTTTAATTTGGATAGTAATTTTTGTTATGCAATATAACCACATTAGAAAAAATTCATTAGTATAATATCTAAAAATCCACGTAATAAAGGAAGGGAAACAAAAACTGAATCGCAGCGTTCTATTTCTCGTTTTCTCTTGTATTTTAAATCGAAAAATTAAAAAAAAATTGGAATATTACTTTGTGTGCGATCTCTTATGAAAGATACACTCATAAAAACTTTCGCATCTTTTTTAAGTATTCAGAGAATGGACCTATAATATTTTCGCGGAACTAGAATCCCTTTCTTAGCATATCGAAAAATTTTCGCATTTTTTCCTTTTTATTTAAAAGATAAAATAAATACATAATTTCAATTTATACAATCCGCTGAAATATATTCACCAATCAATCTTAACAGCAATCTATCCTTTTGAATATTGTACACGCACGGAAGTGCAACAAATTTTGCTCAGAAGAATTTTTTTTAATATGAATATTAATTTAAATGTTAATTGCGTTCTAAATGAAGGTTCAACAGAAAATTTAAAAAGTAGATAGTTTCATTAAATATGGGCTTCGTTAAATGAAAGTTCCACTGTATTTCGAAACTAATTGAAAGTAAAATAGAAATGCGTGAAACAAAAATTTTACTCAAAATTTTAATTAGGGATACCCTCATAAAACTAATGCGCATGCGCATTCAACTTATAAATCTTCGAAGCTTAAACAACCAATAATAACAAAAAATCACCTGCTTAAAAAATATCGTTTGGCAACAACCAGAATAGTTGACACTAGTGTATTTATTCTTTAGAATATTAGGCAGCTGCTTTAGTAACTTTGTTATGATGTTATGTGTGTATATTTAGTACGTAAGTTGAAAATTTTTAAAAAGTTATGCAGAAATGCAATCAGTTGACATTTTATATAAAATGCCGGTCCGAAAAAATACATTGTCAGTGGCGTTTCGTTAATATGAGCGCGCCAATGTCATTGTACTTCATTCGGACATTCCGACTTCGAAATTATCTTCCCTATTTGGATTATGAAACTTGAATTAGAGGATAATGCCGATAAGAAAGAGGTAAGAAAATGTTATTTTTCCTGCTTTTTTTATAATGATTTCTGTGAATTTCGTAAAAAACATGTTATAAAAGGAATAAGTATCATATTAGGTAATTTAACTTTTTTAGATCCACTTACCTTAGTAAATTCAATAAATTTAACATTTATTTTGTTGAAATACGGAACAGCATGTCAACGATTTGAAAATAGTTAATAATATTATTTTTAAAATGCACTTTAATCACATTTTTTAATGACATGGTTAAAATCACATTTTAATAAATTAAAAAATATTCACATAATCAAAAGTTAACGTTATAATTAATATATAAAGGAGTTTGAGGTTGTTTAAATGTTGAAAATAGTGATAAATATACTAATTTATGCACTAATATTGCAAAAATACTTTTGTAAAACTTTTTTATTACCTTTCTGAATTTCTCATAATCCCAAAAATTTGATAACTGTAATTCCATGACATTTATTATTTTAAACCATGTATCTAAAATAATTAAGATATTGATTTTGTGGTAATAACAATTATTGATTTTAAAAAATGAGTAATTATCGCATTATTTTATTAATTTTTGATATCTTAATTGTTAAATTGTGTTGAAAATAACAATTTTGTTTCATTAGTATGTGTTCATTAAATCCTGGTTCTAAATAGTCATAAAAACAATTACATGTACACTTTTGTGGGATGTACATTGCTGAAATTTTTAGTGTTTGATGTATTTCTATTATTTTCAATAAAATTTTGTCTAATATTGGGAAGTGAGGCTGAGAATACTTAAATATTATTAATAGATTCATCTAATACAAAAAAATGAAATCTAATAATTATAACTATTAATAAGGAAACTTAAAAAAAAAATTCCTTAAGGATGTCCTTTACCGGCACATCTGAACTATATGACATATACAATATATATATATATATATGAGTTTAACTACGAATTTAAACCTTGGTGTAATCATACATGCGCACAGGCCACTATAGTAAGAAAATAACTAAGCGTAATACTAGAACTAATGGCCTCATCTTCATTTGTACTCGATTTTCAAATAAAATCTGTATATTACGAATATTGCGCATAAACTTCACGTAGTTTTATCAAAAGATAATTCTATATTATATTTAACAGAATGATTTTAATTGGTAAATTAATCAAACGAATATTAATTTTCCAAAGTCAGTAAAAAAGTGTTTAGGTTAGGATTCGAACTAGAGACCCTCGATGTATGCTGCCAATGCTCTTCCAACAGAGCAACTTAGCACGCACAATTCACCCGGAGAAATATCATTATATACTCATACGAATAGTATGCATTTATCATACGGGTAGTTTGAAAAAAAAATTAAAGTATTATTACATAGGGTTATATATAATAATGATAAGTATGCGTTCGTATTCACTGTGTGAATTGTGTGCGTCAGATTCTTCCTGGATAGTTCAATCGACAAAGTATTGACAATTTGCGCGAAAGACTGCTTAGTTCGAATCCTGACCTGGACACTTTTTCAATCAGTTGGAAAATTACAACAAAAGATAATTAAAAGATATAGGGTAGATGCTCCAGTTTTGGCAACTGCACAAGTTTTGGCCACATTGGAATGATTTACCCTCTATTTAGGCTGTAAATTGATTTTAACAAATTATATGCATTCTTACTCCTTAATCTAACACTCTTTTATTATTTCCAATCCCATTTGTTTATTTTTTGATAAAAAATTACTTGCAAAAAAAAAAAAAGCGTAAAACTATAGTTTGCAGTCACATATATTATGGTTTTTGCTTAGGTAACAAGTTTTCACAATCTTTCAATATTAGGCATTTATCGAACTTTATTTGTTCTGAAACAAATTGCTATGAAGCAGGCTTTCTCTCTGTTGCAATTTCATATTTAAATTATTTATTTTTACAGCTTAAAGTAGGGGTGGCCAAAACTGGTGCTTTAAATTTGCTATGTGTACCAGTTATGGCCATGGTGTGGCCAAAAATGGCACAACATTATGCTCTACTTTTGGCCACAAGACTAATTATAGTGAAAATTTCAGCAATATATTTAGAAATGTTTTATGACTTATAAATTTAAAAGTTCAATAAAATTACAGCATGATTTAGTGGTTTCTTGTATTTTTTCAAAACAAAATGAGGAAGTCGCATAACTTTTGCGAAATTTCAAGCACATGAATTTAGAAATAACAAATAATGTGAAAATCTTTGTACTTTAAATAGGATTCATTTTAACAAGTTTAAAAAAGACAATTCTGTACTCTTAAAAATGGTCTAGATTAAACACTGTTATAAGATAGGAAGTAAAATTATGGCTTTTCAAAATTCATTGTCAGCTTTTCAAGATGGTTAAGTTTTGTAGTATCTCGTTCTACCTTGCAACACAAGTTTACAGAATGGAGACCAGTTTTTACTATTTTTGGATCTCAAGTAATAGGGTTGTGCTATTTATGATGGTCAATTATCCATATGAGAGATATGGGCCGAAAAGAAGGGGGATGCCCTCTGTGAAGGCTTTCTAAGATCCTAGCCAATATTTACACAAGGAAATCTAAGGATTGAAGAAAACTAACTCCAAATGATTAGGCTGACAGGCAGCTAAGTACGAGGAATTAAAGTTTAAAATCAGTTGAAAAAATGGATTTTAGAGATTGTCAAAATACTATTTTATGTAAAAATGGAATAATTTCAAGATTCTAGTCATATAACTGTAAATATTGGTATAGTATAACATATGATATATATAAATGAAAATATGCAAAATGTTAAAATAAGTTTTTTATCTCCTATAAGTCTTTTTTATGAATTAAATATATTTTTTGTTTTTAAATTTAAATGTTCAGTTAAAATCAGCTTAAGTATATTTTATTCGATGTTTTTGTGATTTCATTTTAAAAAATGCAAATCTTTTTTATACAGCAAACAAATATGTGTGTGGTAAAACAGATTTTGCACAAAAATGCTTTATTTTTACTTATTATCAGTTAAAATGTTTGCAAAATTACAAGATATTAGGGCAGCCAAAACTGGGGCAGGGGTGGCCAAAACTGGTGCAGGGGTGGCCAAAACTGGTGCAAATTGAAAGAAATTACTTAATGAGTTATTACTCACAATCTAAAATATTTGATAGAAAGTTATTATAATTAACAGAAAGACAACTAAATTTACTAAAGAATACTGTTATTGCGATTTAATATGCTTTATTCAGTCTAAAACTATAAAATTTCCATTTCAACTTTTCTCTTAATGTGGCCAAAACTGGAGCATCCACCCTATATATTTATAAACATCAGGATTATTGGTCAGAAATAATGGCAAGCTGTACAGTTTTAGATATGTGCTGAAATTTGTGGATATTAAAGCGAGTAAAAGTTTTTTAAAAAAAGTTCAAAAAGATTAAACAGTCTGAACAACATATTACAAAATGTGTGTCAGTTATAAATAAAATAGAAGCTATGCAATTTTCAGCATGTGGGGAAAATATATAAATATTTTTGAACGGCAATATTTTTCAAATTTTAAAAACAACACCAGAGTTGTAAGGCATGTGAGGTAAATCGAATTTTTAACTTTAATTTAGAAGGAAGTCTCCTTACTGCAGGTAACTATTTTTATATATTATACAGTATTTTTTCATAAATTGTCAATATATGATTTTAGGACTCAAACCCTATTTTAACAGGAACATGGCGTGGAGTTATAGCTTCAGCAGATCCTGTTTCTTTTAGATTGTTAGAGAATCGTTAAGAAAAGTTAAATCGTCACAGAATCATCACAGTGTTAACGAAAGTTTTGTCACAAACGATCTGCAGCGTGAGTCTAAAATAATGGGACAAACTTTAAGGGAGATGGTAGAGCTCACTATAATAAATAATTATGGCATAGAAATGTATGACTGGAAGTGACGCGTTAAAACGCCACACTAGTCACTGTAAAAGACACGGATTATAATGTTAAGTGTATGGGAGCGCTATTTTCAAATACCTCGCTAAAATTTTAATATTTTCGCATATTTTTTTTCCGTAGGATAGCTGAGGACGACCTGCAACTGGGCTGGTTTTTACTTTTTTGATTTTGGTTACAGATTAAAAGAAAAATACTTTAACTTTCAGAACCAGCTTAAACCGGTTCTAAAACTGAAACTATTGTAATATAAAAAAAAATATAACCAAAATCCAAAAAGCAAAAAATAGCCCGGTTGTGGATCGTCCTCAGCTATCTTATGGAAAAAATATCATGTAAAATATTGAAATTTGAGCAAGATATTTCAAAACAACGCCCCCTCCCCCATAGACATAACATTACCATCCGGGTCTTTTTTGGTGACTAGTGTAGCGTCTTGACGGGTCACTTCCGGTCATATATTTCTGTGCCATCATTATCTGTTATAGTGAGTCCTACCGCCCCACTGTGGGGCAGGAAGCCTCCAAAGTTGGCAAAAAATAAAATTTACTTTGAACAAAAAAAGCGCATCACGGATTCTTTTGTAGAAGAAAAGTAGTAAAATTTTAAACTTTTACATAAGCTAAATAGTAATTTATTAATTAATTTACAAACCTTTTTCAATATTTTTTGTAGAAAAATGAGTTAAAAACAAGAATTTAAGATAGTTTTATACTAATTAGATATTTATAAATCATCCATAATATCGCATTAAAAAATGTAAACATAATTAGTAATTTTAATTATTCTCAAGCAAACATTATAATGAATATTAGCAACTCGTTTTGAAGGATTGGATCAACCTTTCTCAGGCAAAATGTACGTATTACTATAAAGACAGCAGAAGAAAAACTGTTTCTGTTGTTTTAGTGCTAACACACACTTTTTGTTTTCCTGTTTTTCAGATCTTAAACAAATACATGTCACGTACACTAACGAATATGTAGATCTAGAATTGTATAACCGTTTTACTCTTGATATTTTTGATCGTCCAGAACAAATTCAGACGGAATATGAAGATGGGCACGTTTGCTTTTCATTGACGCTTCTGTTTGTTTTTCAAATCGAGGAAATGAAAGCGATTTGCCAAGCCACTCTTTGTTAATTCTAAAGCATTTCCCTTGTTTCGCCAGGCTTTTGCTCACCGGAATTTATATTAAACTTTAAAACATTTAATCTTCTTTTCATTTAAACTACTTGTTCGTAGTTTCTCCGATTATGGAGCTCTTATACCATAAAATCACATTACTTTTCAAAAGTTTTTTGTTAAAACGTTCCATGATAGTCAGTTTCATTTAAATACATTGTTTTGTGATAAACAATGCATTAAAATTCGTATTTAACAAAGAAAATATTTATAATCATGTTTGGCAAACCCGTACTCTAACAAAAATTTAAGGATGATTAGCTATAAAATTGACCATACAATTAAAAAAGTGGCAAAAAGGAGCAAGATTTTCTGGCATATTTGTCCTTTTAAAAGTCATACTTAGTAGAAAAAATTATAATTAACACTTAACTCGCCTTAACTCATAACTAAAACCTACAATGTTTGTAGACAGTGTTATTTTTTTTTATAAATTTCACCACTATATATTCTAAGCGTCTGTATATCTATAAAAATCGTATTAAAACAAATTGAAAGTTAATGAATTATTGTTACATACTTGCAATTAAAGGTTCCATAGTCAAAAAAAATTATTTTTTAATTATTCTAGTGAAATTAACAAACGAATGTTGAAACAAAATTATTGAATTTTTTTTTACACTTATTATCAAAGCACAATATGCAGTTTAACTTCTTTCTCTAGTGACGATCAAAATAACTTTGCGCAAATTTTAATACCAGGAAGATGTGTACTGACATCTGCTCTATTAAAGTGACGTATGTCGGTAGTTCAAAATAAAATTTCATTTTTTCGATTTTTTGCCAGTTTTGAAGGCTTTTTGCCCCACTGTGCGCCCCCTCAAAGTTTGTTCCATGATTTTGGACTCACCCTGTATTTCACAATTTGGTCACAATGTGACTTGAAAGCATTGTCACTTTCGTCACAATTCCTTCACGATGTTAATGACAAAATCGTCACAAATGACACACTTTTCACAAATTGGTCACATTGCGACGTCACAATGTGGTCACAATGTGACAAGAAAAAAACAAGCTCTAAAACGGCCATAACGACTTCACATTTTAGTCACTGTGACTTCACATCGACGTCACGTGACGTCACATCGACGGTCACAAAGTCACAGTGTGACTTCACAATGACGTCACCGTGACGTCACCATGTCTTACGGGTCGGCGAAGAATCGGTGCAACGCTGCGACACACGTCGCAGACTCTTGAAAATGTTTGAAGATTATTTTTCAACTGTTAAAGTTTTTTTTTAATGCTAGAAATCATTTGCTATGTACAAAAATGTGTCTAGGTACCATAAAAAACACAAATTTTGGCAAATAATTACAAAAAATAGCAAATTTCGTCTAACTCCCCCCCCCAAAAAAAACATCACCCGGAAATTTTGTAAATAGATGTGGGAAAAAAAAACCCAGCAAATTTCGTCAAGAGATTGCCAAAAACAACAAATTTCACCAAAAGATCTCTAAAAAATTTGTCAAAAAACTGCAAAAAAAAATTGTTTAGGTGTCATAAATAAGACAAATTTCACGAAAGTATTGCAAAAAATAATTTGCCAAAACCTCTAAAAAATGGCAATTTTTATGAAAAAATTTCGAAAAAAGGCAAATTTTGACAAAAAAAAAATAAAAGTGGCAAATTTGTAAACATATTGTGAAAAAAATTCAAAATATTGTGAGAAAACAACAAATTTTAACAAATGATTGTGAGTAAGCAACAAATTTCGTCAAAGGATTGAAAAAAAAGTAAATTTCATCAAATAATCATAAAAAAGGTAAATTTCGCAAAAATCAACAAATTTTGCAAAAAGATCTTAGAAAAAAACCGGCAAATTACATCTAAAAAAATCGAGAAAAACGATAAACTTTACCGAAAAACCTCAAAATGACGAATCTTGTCCAGGTATCATAAATGATTCAAATTTCGTTCAGAGATCTCAAAAAACACATAAAATTTGTCTAGGTTATCGCAAAAAAAGGTAAATTTAGCTAAAAATAGCGAAAAAACTACAAATTTCTCAAAAAAAAAACAAAAAAAGACAATTTCGCAAAAAAAATCACGAAAAAAGGAAAAATTTGGTAAAACAGCAAATTACATTAAAAGATTGAGATAAAAAATGACAAATTTCACCAAAAATCCCCGAGAAAACAAATAATTTTTTCCTAGTATCATAAAAGACATGAATTTCATCAACAGATCGCGAAAATACATAAAATTTGTCTAGGTACTTCAAAAAACGCAAATATTGGTAAACAGATTGTGAGAAAAAAACACATTTTGTCAAAAGATGAAAAAAAGAGGACACATTTCATCAAAAGATCACAAAAAGGGTAAATTTTGCAGAAAAAAAGCGAATATATGACAAATTTCTAAAAATAACGAAAAAAATCCAACAAATTTCACAAAAAAATCATGAAAAAAGGATAAATTCGATAAAACAGCAAATTACATCGAAAGATTGCGAGAAAAAATGACAAATTTCACCAAAAATACCCGAGAAAACAAATAATTTTTTCCTGGTATCATAAAAGAGGTGAATTTCGTCAAAAGATCGTGAAAATACTTTAAATTTGTCTAGGTACTTCAAAAAATGCAAATATTGGTAAACAGATTGTGAGAAAACAACACATTTTGTCAAAAAATGAAAAAAAGAGGCACATTTCATCAAAAGATCGCAAAAAAAAAAAAAAAAAAAAAAAAAAAAAAAAACATTTCACAAAAAAAAATCACGAAAAAAGATAAATTCGATAAAACGGCAAATTATATCGAAAGATAGCGAGAAAAAACGACAAATTTCACAGAAAATCCCTGAGAAAACAAATAATTTTTTCCTGGTATCATAAAAGACGTGAATTTCGTCAAAAGATTGTGAAAATACTTTAAATTTGTCTAGGTACTTCAAAAAATGCAAATATTGGTAAACAGATTGTGAGAAAACAGCACATTTTGTCGAAAGATGAAAAACAAAGAGGCACATTTCATCAAAAGATCGCAAAACAGTAATTTTTGCAAAAAAAAAAAAAAGCGAAAATATGACAAATTTCTGAAAATAACGAAAAAACAACAAATTTCACAAAAAAATCACGAAAAAAGGATAAATTCGATAAAACGGCAAATTACATCGAAAGATAGGGAGAAAAAACGACAAATTTCACAGAAAATCCCTGAGAAAACAAATAATTTTTTCCTGGGATCATAAAAGACGTGAATTTCGTCAAAAAATTGCGAATATACATAAAATTTATCTAGGTACTTCAAAAAATGCAAATATTGGTAAACAGATTGTGAGAAAACAACACATTTTGTCAAAAGATGAAAAAAACAGGCACATTTCATCAAAAAATCGCAAAACAGGTGAATTTTGAAAAAAAAAAAAAAAAAAAAATTCACAAAAAAAATCACGAAAAAAGGATAAATTCGATAAAACGGCAAATTACATCGAAAGATCACAACAAAACGACAAATTTAGTCCAGGTATCATAAAAGATTTTAATTTCGTCTTACAATTTCGCAAAGGTTGTAAGACTATGATTAAGTTCATTCACTCTCTCGCACTGTACAGATTAGAAAGTATGTTGCTGTTGCTACCTGTCCTGTAATAGTAAGTTATTTATTTTATATTGCTGTGTCCATTTTGATTATTTTTCATAGCCAGTCCTAGGCTTAATCACTATTTAATAGCAAATTTCATCAAAATACCCTCCTTCCCTTCCCCCCCCCCCCAAAAAAAATCACCTGGAACTTTTGCAAATAGATGGGGGGGGGGGGGAACAGCAAGTTTCGATATCAAATTGCAAAAAACAGTAGATTTTTTCAGAAAAAAAAACGAAAAAAATTGTAAAATTTGTTGAAAGAATGCAAAAAAAAAAAAAAAACTAGTTGGATGTGTCGATCCCAAAACTTTCTTCTATCTCAGAAGTATATTTTAATATTTAAAAAAAAAACGTGGTGACCCCCAAAGTTAACCACAATCGAATTTCCTCGAACATTTGACCTAGTCTAATGAGATTCTGGTATCCGAAAAGGCCAAAACGCAAAATTTAATTAATATTCTGAGAAAATGAGCTTAGTAGTGCCACATGTTGGGTAATTTATACTACAACCTAATAAGCATCTATTTATGTCAAGACCTAACAGAATCTGAAATTTGATGGAATTTCGTCCATTAGTTCTTGAGATATAGTTATAACAAAAAAATTTCAAAACGTAGCACAGCAACACCATATCTTGGACAATTTATGCCAAAACGTAAAAAAGCGTCTAATTATGTTATGATGTAAAAGAATCTGAAGTTTGATGAAATTCTGTGCATTAGTTCTTGAGATATAGCTAGTTTTAAAAAAAACCGTGTAAAATATAGCACAGCAGCACCATCAGTTGAAGGATTCATAACAAAACGTAATCATCGTGTAATTATGTTATATGTCATTTTGTAACAAAATCTGAAGTTTGATGAAATTCTGTATGTTGGTTGTTGAGATATAGCTATCGGAAAAATCGTGCAAAGTGCATATAGGTGGTGCAATAGCTGCACCACCTGTTGCAAGGTTAATACCAAAATGTAATCAGCGTCTAATTATGTTATATATTCTAGTGTAACAGAATCTAAAATTTGATGAAGTTCTCTGCATTAGTTCTTGAAATATAGCTATCGCAAAAATCGTGCAAAATGTAGCATAGCAGCGCCACCTATAGGGCAGTTCACACCAAAAACTTATCAGCGGCTATGTATCTCAGGGTATCGCGGAATCTGAAGTTTGGTGAAAATCTGCGCATTAGTTCTTGAGATATAGCTATCATGAAAATCATGAAAAACGTGGCATAGCAGCGCCACCTGCTGGCCAATTTACACCAAAATTTAATCAGCGTCTATGTATATCAAGGGATCACAGAATCTGAAGTTTGGTGAAATTCTGTGCATTAGTTCTTGAGATATAGCAATCTTGAAAATCATGAAAAACGTAGTATAGCAGCGCCACCTGCAGGCCAATTTTCACCAAAAACCAATAGGCACTAACTCATATCAAGGTCTAACTGAATCTAAAATTTTATTAAATTTCGAGCATTAATTCTTGAGATAGAGCGCCCACAATTTTTTTGTCACATACAGACAGACAGACATACATACATACAGACAGACTCACAGACAGACATTTTCTAAAAATAGTCAAAACGTGTTCAGGACCTTCTACAACGTATAAATCAGTCGAAAACCGGAAGTCGAAAATTTTCATGGATCCAATATTTTCTTCTTGTAAAGATAGAAGAAAGTAAAAAAAAAGAAAAAGAAAAAAAACACAAATTTTGTCTAGATATTCCAAATGAAACAAATTTTGACAAATTATTGCAAAACAAAATCAAAATCTTGTCAAATCATGTCGAAAATTTGCAATTTTTATGAAAATTTTTTGAAATAAGGCAAATTTTGACAAAAAATCACTAAAATAAGGCAAATTTGTAAACATATTGTGAAAAAAATTCAAAATATTGTTAGAAAACAATTTTTGTCAAATGATTGTGAATAACCAACAAATTTCATCAAAGGATGGAAAAGAAGACATTTCGTCAAATAATCACAAAAAAGGTAAATTTCATAAAAAAACCCCACAAATTTTGCAAAAAATCACGAAAAAAGATAAATTCAATAAAATGGCAAATTACATCCAAAGATCACAACAAAACGTCAAAATTCACCAAAAGAACTCGAGAAAAACAACAAAATTCACCAAAAGACCTAGAGAAAACGACAAATTTTATCCAAGTATCATAAAAGATATGAATTTTGTCATAAGATCACGAAAACACATAAAGTTTGTCTCTCACACTGTACAGATTAGAAAGTACGTTGCTGTTGCTACCTGTCCTGTAATAGTAAGTTATTTATCATTATCTATTTTATGTTGCTGTGTCCATTTCGATTATTTTTTATAGCCAGCCCTAGGCTTAATCATTATTTAATAGCAAATTCCATCAAAATACCCCCCCCCCCAAAAAAAAAAAAAAAACCACCTGGAACTTTTGTAAATAGATGAGGGGGAAAAACAGCAAATTTCGATATCATATCGCAAAAAACAGTAATTTTTTTACGTAAGAAAGATCACCAACAATAAACGTATGATAAACATCCCAATTGTTAACAACGTGTTTTACAATGGCATGGCAAACGCGAGGGTGATGATCTTCTGTATCATACAGGAACAGAGACAGTGCTCTAAATAAACAATTGCCGTCCGGTTCAATTTCGCGAAGATTGTAAGACGCTAAATCCATAACTACACAAAAATGGACACAGAAAAATAAATCAATAAGGATAAATATAATAAATAACTTACCAATACAGGACAGGTAGTAACACCGTGAGAAGCGTACGCGTACAGCGTGGGAGATTGTTTATCTGTATTTAGACACCCGAAATCCTCTGCAAACACTGAACTCTCATTGGAGCGCAGCGTCCCGCACGCCAATTTACGACACAGCGCATGCGCTCTAATGATGATACATGGAGTAAAAGTTGATACTCCGTGCGATAATGTGATTGTGTTTCTCTCTCTCTACGGTGAATCGTTCTCGTGAATGAATCACCTGGTACTCACCGGAAAGCTTGCTCGCGCATGCGTAGAGACCCAAATTAAACTATGCTGACTTTTTTCGACTATTCTTTTAATATATATGATTATTTTGTCATGATATAGCATACTTTTGCATAGACTAAATATCATATTGCAGTCTTACTAAGCCTAACTTACTATGTACACAGAAGCAATTTTCTTAATTTTGTGACTTTGTCCCCTTTCAATTATTTATTTGAGGAATATTCAATCTCCAAAGCAGATATTAATGCCATATACAACTTGAAGACAAAGGATACAGTGATACCATCTATTCCAAATTTATTAATCTAAATTTTACTAAAATCTTGGTTTATAAAGTAAACAACTATCTTGGGGACAGTATAGTACAAGCGCCTATCGGCAAGGTAGGCTCCCTATCAGAGTTTGGTGCACATGCGTAGAAGGCAATTTACGTTAATGTATTTGGCAGTTTATCGCTTGCTTGGCGAGAAAATAAATGTCAGTCATTTATTTTATTCAGCATTCGCTATTTCAAAACAATAACTAAATGTGTTAGATTTGCATCTTAGCTCAATTCCGTTTTATGCAATCAATTTTTTTTTTTTTTTTTTTTTTTTTTTTTTTTTTTTTTTTTTTTTTTTTTTTTTTACGAAATCTAATTTTAATAATTATTTTAGCCAAAAGTAAATGAAAAAGCTTTAGTATATTGTTTTGAATATAAAATCAAAATGACACAGACAATATTCGTTTGCGTAAAACATCATTAAAGTGAAGGAAAAAGTTTAAACATTATTTTGAATATAAAATAACAAAGACAATATTCGTCTGTGTAGAACATCACTGAACATCAAAGGGATGGAGATGTTTTTGTCTGTTTACTTTATAATTTTATTTTATTTTTTTTTTTTAAACAGAAAAGCTATTTTTTTTGCTTTGTCTATATAAATTAAATAATAGAATCCTAAAAATAGTTTGAAATCATTATCAAACATTATCATCATTATCAAATCATTAACAAATAATTATTGTATAATTATTATTAATTATATAAATATTGATTATATAAATATATTACGTAATTAATTATCATACAATCATTAATTAATTAAATAAATATATAACATAATTATTATATAATATAGTTACAAAAATAACAATAATTATATTTCTTTTTAACTGTCATTTGTAATTTAAACAGCATACATTTTGTTTTTCAAGCATTAATTAATTATTATATAATATTATTAACATTATTATTAATAAATTATTACATAACATGTAAATATTATTAATAATATTTTTAATTAATTAATTATTATATAATAATATCAATATAATTATGTATAATTTATATTGAAAAATCAATTATAACTTTCTGTAAATAAATACTTTATATTAGTTTAGTATTAATTAATAATTATATTATTTATATTTCTTAGAATGCTATCTGTGATAAAAACTATGTATTTGTTGTTTTTCAAGCTGTAGTTCCAGGGAGAATTTTCACTTCTAATCCATATAAAACAGAAAATAATAAAATCAGAAGTCTGAGTTTGTGAAGGTATGTTTGTGTGTGGGAGAAGGGGGGGGGGGGTGAGATCTCACTAACAATTCCATAAAATTATACCTGTATGTTCATTTACCTTCACTTAACTTAATTCACATTACATGGCAGGAAAAAAAAAAGAAAAAAATTCTTTATGCCCCTTTTTTTATATATATATTTTTTTTCTTGGCTACTTTTATGTAATTTCAGTTGAAATTTTACAATTAAATGCGATATTGATAGTTTTGCATTTAATATTAAATCACCACATTGAAACATGGAAAACAAAACAAAATAAAATAAAATAAATCAAACTGAATACAGTTGAAACTTGCAGAACCAAAGCAGAATCATCAATATATATTATAAATTAAAAGTTATTTTCTTTATTGGGAAAAGGTTGGCATATTGGGTTAATTTGCTTTTAGAGGGATGCTATTTAGTGTATTTTGTATACTTATTATTAGAAATTTATCAATATTAGCCTTCAGTTATTTTTAAAAATGAATTTTCTTAAACAATATAGTTTTTGTGAATCATTTCATTTAAATTTTCTTTTTCATTACTAAATAACTTCTTCTAATAAAAATTTATACTATGGAAATTTGATATTTTAATTTTAAATGCAGACAATTTATAGCTAATTGCTCTAAATGTTTGTTTCTAGTTTCATATTAGTAATATTACTTTTATTATATTTTAATTATATTAATCATTAACAATTTATTATATTGATTTAATAAATATTGTTAAATAGTATCAATTATAAAATTTTCATACATTTTTCATTGATACTGTACAATTAGTTTTATTTTTTTTTATTTATAAAAAATAAAAAAATATTTAGATTATATCCTAATTATAACTATATTCATGCTATACAATTAGCTTATTTTAAATAAATAAAAATATATTGTTTATACTGAATGCTAAATTAATCTTAAACATTTGGGATTTTCTTTAAATTGATTTTAAAATTTGAAGTACTAATTACAAAATATATATACACATAACCAAATTTTTTTTTCGTTTTTGTATTTTTATAAATAATATTTATTCAAAGTTCAAAGCTTCTTAAAAAATATATATACTAATTGTATCGCTATAATTTATATTAATTAATTAATATTAAACTAATACAAAGTATTTATTTGCAGAAAGGTATAATAGATTTTTCAATATAAATTATACATAATTATATTAATATTATTATATAATAATTAATTAATAAATAATATTATTAATAATAATGTCAATTACATTATATAATTAATTGTAGCTTGAAAAACAAAATGCATGTAGTTTTAATTACAAATGACAATTTTTTTTTATAAATATAAATAACATAATTATTTTTATTATTATGTAAATATATTATATAATAATTAATTTTAACAAAAACTTTTTTTTCTTTTACCTAAACGGAGAGGGAAGGCTCCCGACAGGGTTATTAGGCTATTTGAAGAAAACAAGCGCCTATCGGCAAGGTAGGCTCCCTATCAGAGTTTGGTGCACATGCGTAGAAGGCCATTTACGTTAATGTATTTGGCAGTTTATCGCTTGCTTGGCGAGAAAATAAATGTCAGTCATTTATTTTATTCAGCATACGCTATTTCAAAACAATAACTAAATGTGTTAGATTTGCATCTTAGCTCAATTCCGTTTTATGCAATCATTTTTTTTTTTTTTTTTTTTTTTTTTTTTTTTACGAAATCTAATTTTAATAATTATTTTAGCCAAAAGTAAATGAAAAAGCTTTAGTATATTGTTTTGAATATAAAATCAAAATGACACAGACAATATTCGTTTGCGTAAAACATCATTAAAGTGAAGGAAAAAGTTTAAACATTATTTTGAATATAAAATAACAAAGACAATATTCGTCTGTGTAGAACATCACTGAACATCAAAGGGATGGAGATGTTTTTGTCTGTTTACTTTATAATTTTATTATTATTTTTTTTTTTTAAACAGAAAAGCTAATTTTTTTGCTTTGTCTATATAAATTAAATAATAGAATCCTAAAAATAGTTTGAAATCATTATCAAACATTATCATCATTATCAAATCATTAACAAATAATTATTGTATAATTATTATTAATTATATAAATATTGATTATATAAATATATTACGTAATTAATTATCATACAATCATTAATTAATTAAATAAATATATAACATAATTATTATATAATATAGTTACAAAAATAACAATAATTATATTTCTTTTTAACTGTCATTTGTAATTTAAACAGCATACATTTTGTTTTTCAAGCATTAATTAATTATTATATAATATTATTAACATTATTATTAATAAATTATTACATAACATGTAAATATTATTAATAATATTTTTAATTAATTAATTATTATATAATAATATCAATATAATTATGTATAATTTATATTGAAAAATCAATTATAACTTTCTGTAAATAAATACTTTATATTAGTTTAGTATTATTTAATAATTATATTATTTATATTTCTTAGAATGCTATCTGTGATAAAAACTATGTATTTGTTGTTTTTCAAGCTGTAGTTCCAGGGAGAATTTTCACTTCTAATCCATATAAAACAGAAAATAATAAAATCAGAAGTCTGAGTTTGTGAAGGTATGTTTGTGTGTGGGAGAAGGGGGGGGGGGTTGAGATCTCACTAACAATTCCATAAAATTATACCTGTATGTTCATTTACCTTCACTTAACTTAATTCACATTACATGGCAGGAAAAAAAAAAGAAAAAAATTCTTTATGCCCCTTTTTTATATATATATATTTTTTCTTGGCTACTTTTATGTAATTTCAGTTGAAATTTTACAATTAAATGCGATATTGATAGTTTTGCATTTAATATTAAATCACCACATTGAAACATGGAAAACAAAACAAAATAAAATAAAATAAATCAAACTGAATACAGTTGAAACTTGCAGAACCAAAGCAGAATCATCAATATATATTATAAATTAAAAGTTATTTTCTTTATTGGGAAAAGGTTGGCATATTGGGTTAATTTGCTTTTAGAGGGATGCTATTTAGTGTATTTTGTATACTTATTATTAGAAATTTATCAATATTAGCCTTCAGTTATTTTTAAAAATGAATTTTCTTAAACAATATAGTTTTTGTGAATCATTTCATTTAAATTTTCTTTTTCATTACTAAATAACTTCTTCTAATAAAAATTTATACTATGGAAATTTGATATTTTAATTTTAAATGCAGACAATTTATAGCTAATTGCTCTAAATGTTTGTTTCTAGTTTCATATTAGTAATATTACTTTTATTATATTTTAATTATATTAATCATTAAAAATTTATTATATTGATTTAATAAATATTGTTAAATAGTATCAATTATAAAATTTTCATACATTTTTCATTGATACTGTACAATTAGTTTTATTTTTTTTTATTTATAAAAAATAAAAAAATATTTAGATTATATCCTAATTATAACTATATTCATGCTATACAATTAGCTTATTTTAAATAAATAAAAATATATTGTTTATACTGAATGCTAAATTAATCTTAAACATTTGGGATTTTCTTTAAATTGATTTTAAAATTTGAAGTACTAATTACAAAATATATATACACATAACCAAATTTTTTTTTCGTTTTTGTATTTTTATAAATAATATTTATTCAAAGTTCAAAGCTTCTTAAAAAATATATATACTAATTGTATTGCTATAATTTATATTAATTAATTAATATTAAACTAATACAAAGTATTTATTTGCAGAAAGGTATAATAGATTTTTCAATATAAATTATACATAATTATATTAATATTATTATATAATAATTAATTAATAAATAATATTATTAATAATAATGTCAATTACATTATATAATTAATTGTAGCTTGAAAAACAACATGCATGTAGTTTTAATTACAAATGACAATTTTTTTTTATAAATATAAATAACATAATTATTTTTATTATTATGTAAATATATTATATAATAATTAATTTTAACAAAAACTTTTTTTTGTTTTACCTAAACGGAGAGGGAAGGCTCCCGACAGGGTTATTAGGCTATTTGAAGAAATCGAAGCCACACAATCGCCAAGGATAAAGTAAACCAAGCATCGATCATGCGCCGTAAATGCTCAGATTGGGAGCCTACCCTCCCGATAGCTTCTACTCAGTATAGTGACATTGATTACCAAATTATTGGGTCGTTCGGAAAGTCCTTTCCGTTTGGGAAAATCAATCCGCACAGGAAAATTTTGTTCATTAATATCTAACTACTAGATATCGGAAAAAATATCTAATAATTAAGCAACAGAATTTTCCGGTGCGAATTGAATTTCCCAAACGGAAAAGACTTTCTGAACAATCCAATAATTTATAAAACAATTTTTATAATAATATATAAAGCTTAAAGTTTATGCCGGAGTGTTGTTTATTACTCAGTAGCATATGCTGTATCTAATTATTAAAAAATATTGCTTAAAATTTGATTTTTATTTTTCACCAAATCAATGAGTGAAATTACCCACTTATTGGAGAATCACCCATTTCTCGAATTATTCGACCATTTTCAGGCTTTTCGGACACCGTATATACATGGTGATTCTATTTTTTTTTACAACAAAAGAGGGGTGATAGTACACATCAAGACAAACAAGATTAAATAGGAGACTAAGGATCTCAAATGTATTCCAAAGGAGATAGACGCCATTAAAGTTTAGGGACCAAAATTTCAAATAAACATAAAAAACGGAAAAATCGGTCGATTGATTTGCGGTTTTCATTAAAATTATTCTTTATGTCGGCATTTTCTTGAAATTAAATTATAAGGATATATTTCAAAATATTCCAATAGAGGGCGCTTTAGATTTTGGAGTAACGAACAACTATTTTTTGCCGGTATTTTTTGCATCTCAGTAAATGTTTTCGTAAGCTTAGACCCAAACTTAAATTTTGAGCTCAAAATCTGAATAGTTTGGAGAGGTTAAGTAGCACAAACTGAGCTGTGTTCAGGGGGTTCAAATTTCAAATGATTATTAAGAAAACGGAAAAATTGACCGATTGATTTGCGGTTTTCACTAAAACTATTCTTTATGTAGGTATTTTCGTTATAATTTCGGTATAAATTATTCGTAGGTATTTCGGTATAAATTATAAAGCTAATTTTTAAAAATGCTGATAGAGGGTGCTTTAGAACTTGGAGTAATAAACAACTCTTTTTTGGCTTTATTTTTTGCCTCTTGTTAAATGCTTTCGTAAACTTAGACTTAAATTTTGAGCTCAAAATCTGAATAGTTGGGAGTCGTTAAGTAGCACAAACTAAACTGTGTTGAGAGGGTTCAAATTTCAAATGATTATAAAAAACGGAAAAATTGGTTGATTGATTTGCGGTTTTTGCTAAAACTAATTTAAAATCAGCATTTTCTTGAAAAAAAATTGTAAAGATAAATTTCACAAAATGCTGATAGAGGGCGCCTTAGTCTTTGGAGAAGCATACAACTATTTTTAACCGTTATTTTTTTAATCTCATCAAATGCTTTCAAATGCATGGATTTAAATTTTGGGATCAAATTCTGAATCGTTGGGAGTGTTTAAGTAGCGAAAAATTGAATTGTGTTCGAGGAGGGGGACGGTTAAATTTCAACTCCTGGACACACTTCAGTTTGTACTTCTTAACCCTTCCCAACGATTCAGAATTTGAGCTCAAAATTTAAGTTTAAATCTAGGCTTTCGAAAACATTTAATAAGCTGTTGCAACCATTTAATTAGAACCAAAAAATAATGGTCAAAATTAATTGTTGGTTACTCTGAAGTTTAAGGCGCCCTCTAACGGAATTTTTTGAAATTTATCTTTAAAATTTATTTTGAAGAAGATACTGACTTAAAATACAATTTTATTTCAAAACGCAAACCAATCGATCAATTTTTCCATTTTCGATAATTATTTTAAATTTGAACCTCCCCTCCCCTCTTAAACCCAATTCAGTTTGTGCTACTTAACCACTCCTTACTAAAGATTTTGAGCTCAAAATTTAAGTCTAAACTTCCGAAAACATTTAATGAGATGCAATAAAAAGTTGTTCTTTACTCCAAAGTCTGAAGCGTCCTCTATCGACATTTTTGAAATTTATTTTTATAATTTATTTTTAAGAAAATATCAACACAAAGAATAGTTTTAGTGAAAACCGCAAATCAATGAACCAATTTTTCCGTTTTTTATAATCGTTTAAAATTTGAACCCTCTGAACACAGCTCAGTTTGTGCTAATTAACCACTCCCAACTATTCAGATTTTTAGCTCAAAATTTAAGTTTGAGTCTAAGCTTACGAAAACATTTAATGAGATGCAAAAAATACTAGCAAAAAATAGCTGCTCGTTACTCCAAAGTCTAAAGCGCCCTCTATCGGCTTTTTTGAAATTTATCTTTATAATTTAATTTTAAGAAAATGCCGACATAAAGAATAATTTTAGTGAAAACCGCAAATCAATCGACCGATTTTTTCCGTTTTTTATGTTTATTTGAAATTTTCGTCCCTAAACTTTAATATCTCCTTTGGAAAAAGTTTGGGACCCTTGGTCTCCCATTTCATATTGTTTGTCTTGATGTGTACTATAACCCCTCTTTTATTGTAAAAAATTTAGAATCACCCTGTATATATACAGTGTGCCCCTAAACAAATGGTATATACGCTAGGGGGGTGATAGAACACATCAAGACGAGTAATAGTAAATAGGAAACCAAGGGTCCCAAACGTTTTCCAAAGGAGGTAGCCGCCATTAAAGTTTGGGGTCCAAAATTTCAAATACACATAAAAAACGGAAAAATTGGTCGATTGATTTGCGGTTTTCACTAAAATTATTCTTTATGTTGGTATTTTCTTGAAAATAAATTATAAAGATAAATTTTGAAAATGCCGATAGAGGGTGCTTTAGACTTTGAAGTAATGAAAAACTATTTTTCGCCGTGATTTTTTGCATCTAATTAAATGTTTCCGTAAACTTAGACTTAAACTTAAATTTTGAGCTCAAAATCTGAATAGTTTGAAGCGGTTAAGTAGCACAAAGTGAACCGTGTTCAGAGGATTTAAATTTAAAACGATTATAAAAAACGGAAAAATTAGTTGATTCGTTTGCGATTTTTGCTAAAACTGCTCTTTAAA
This sequence comes from Maratus speculifer, assembly GCA_964019185.1. Lineage (NCBI taxonomy): Eukaryota > Metazoa > Arthropoda > Arachnida > Araneae > Salticidae > Maratus > Maratus speculifer. Next base: position 93,075 of record CAXHSM010000871.1, read on the forward strand.
TCAGTGTTTTCTTGAAAATAAATCTTAAAGATAAATTTCACAATTGCCGATAGAGGGCGCGTAGACATTGGAGTAGCGTGCAACTGTTTATGACCGTTATTTTTTTAAATCTCATTAAATGATTTCAAATGCTCAGATTTAAATTTTGAGATCGAATTCTGAATCGTTGCGAGTGTTTAAGTAGCGCAAAAGTGAACTGTGTTCGATGTGGTGCGGGGGGGGGGGGGGTTAAATTTCAACTCTTTAACACATTTCAGTTATCGCTTCTAAACCCCTCCCAAAGATTCAGAATTTGAGTTCAAAATTTACGTTTAAATCTAAGATTTCGAAAACATCTAATAAGTTTTGGAAAGCATTTAATTAGATACAAAAAACAACGGTTAAAATTAGTTGTTGGTTACTCTGAAGTTTAAGGCGCCCTCTAACATAATTTTTTTAAATTTATCTTTAAAATTTATTTTCAAGAAGATACTGACATAAAGAATAGTTTTATTTTAAACCGCAAACGAATCGAACAATTTCTCCGTTTTTATTGTCATTTGAAATTTGAACCCTTTGAACACAGTTTAGTTTGTGCTACTTAACGACTCCCAACTATTCAGATTTTGAGCTCAAAATTTAAGTTTAAGTCTAAGTTTACAAAAACATTTAATCAGATGCAAAATATAACGTAAAAAATAGTTTTTCGTTACTCCAAAATCTAAAGCGCCCTCTATCGGCATTTTTTGAAATTTATCTTAAAATACCGACTTATCAATAAAATACCGACATAAAGAATAGTTTTAGTGAAACCGCAAATCAATCGATCAATTTTTCCGTTTTTTTATAATCATTTGAAATTTGAACCCTCTGAACACAGTTAAGTTTGTGCTACTTAACCACTCCCAATTATTCAGATTTCGAGCTCAAAATTTAAGTTTAAGTCTAAGCTTACAAAACCATTTAATGAGATGCAAAAAATTACGGCAAAAAATAGTTTTTCATTACTTCAAAGTCTAAAGCGCCCTCTATCGGCATTTTTTGAAATTTATCTTTATAATTTTTTTTCAAGAAAATAGCAACATAAAGAATAGTTTTAGTGAAAACTGCAAATAAATCGACCAATTTTTCCGTTTTTTATGTGTATTTGAAATTTTGGACCCCAAACTTTTATGGCGGTTATCTCCTTTGGAAAACGTTTGGGACCCTTGGTTTCCTATTTACTATTACTCGTCTTGGTGTGTTCTATCACCCCCTAGCGTATAACCATTTGTTTAGGCACACCCTGTATATATATATATATATATATATATATATAGAGAGAGAGAGAGAGAGAGAGAAACACTCAAAAACAAGTTACTTTCTCAAATTACAAGATGAGAAGTTTTTCAGTTACTCACCTTATTAAAAATAAAATAATATTAATCTTTTTTATAAGTTAATAAAATTTTATGCTTTTATCAGTGAAAACTCTAGCTTTAATTTTATTTATCTATTTGTTAACCATTTCAGCGGTTTTTTTTCCATATACAATATGGGATAAACACTACTTTTTTAAGCTAAAATATTCATATATTTAGTCTGAAAAATTCTGCCATTAAATAGCATGAAGTTGAAATAAAAAAAATCTCTTGTATCAAAATGTTGATGTAACAAGCAAACTCTTTTTGTCCGTACGGCGTACGGGCAAATCGTTTAAGTCGTTAATTAAAAATAATTTTTCTTTCATTTTTTTCGATTCATTAAATATGCGGTATTTTGGACACAGTATAGGCGATAGAGACAGACATGGATTGTTTTAAAAAATATGAAATCCAGTGGGATAGTGGAATGTTTTCAACGTTTTTTTCTCATATAATATAAAAATAATCGGTACTTCTAGGTTATCCCGTCGACCAAAAAATTATCGCCAAACTGTAGGATTAAATGCCAGTAATGGATGATCCTGAAAGTCACATTCAATGACATTAAATGCGATTCACATGTTTTAAATGTCCTTAAGTGATTTTTATTTCGACTTTTCATTTGTATTTTTATTAATATTCTACTAATTATTTGTTTTTTCGTTATTTAAAATAAAAATTATGCCAACATGTATAATTTGGCTATTAGTCTGGCGATTTGTAAAATTTGGCGAAATTTGTCGACGGGATAACCTAGAAGTACCAAATAATTTAAAAAATAGGGATATAAAATTTCATATATAATAACAGAGTAATAAAAATATCTTTTTTTTTTACTAAATTTATTATTGATATACTCTAGGTAAAAGTAAATACTTTTTAGTTCACATGTGTATGTATAATTCATTTAAATTTAGATAGCTTCTAAATAAGTCTTTTTATACATAAATATGAAACAGTATAAGAAATCGTTTTTTATAATTTTTCTCTTTCGGAATTAGATACGGAAATTATTTTCGGAATTTTTGTGCCTCCCCTCTTTTACATTAAACAGAGAAATTGGGGGTGGAACTCAGAACATATTGGTTTTATGATGATTTTAGAAATGAAATTTGTGAATAGGGTTGAATTGCAGAACATAACCTCCAAGAGCATGTACGAAATGTTTTTCTATAATCTGCTAACGAGTTCTATCAGATGTAAGAAATCCAGTAACAGATCATGTTTCATCTCTTCTTTCAGACTCCATTTCATAAAATTCTGCCTTAAAGAGTTAAAGTATATCTCCGGTCTTTCTTTTCTAAAGTTTTCTTTAATGTATATACTTAAAGTATTAATTTAATGTATATACCTTATGTTTATTTTTTTTTTTTTTTTGGTCGAATGGAATTAATTTATGTAAGATTATAGGAAAAATATATTTATCATATTATACAAAGTTGAAAGTTATGTTGTAAATCCTCAAAGAATAACATTTTCTTCCATTTCTTCCACTTGCAACAAACTTATTTCTTCCGGGTGTTTTTTTCCATTGTGAAAGAATTCTCCAACCCTATTTTTTTGGTTTGAAAGCTAATTAACCCTTTCCGGCGCGGGCAAATTCTGCTCATAAAATGATAAATTATTGATTGACACCGGAATTCAAAAACGATTTTTTATAGAAATTTAGAATTCTTAAATTTATGCTTTCTTTACAAAAGCGAAATTTCTTTAAAATATTCTTGGTGCCGTTTGTAAGTTTGGAATTAAAATTAAGTGTGCCCGGAGTGGACACACTGCGCTATAAAGGGTTAAACCTGGTGTCGAATGCTACTAATTCAAACTAAAAATAACATTTAAAATTTATTTTTCAGCTCATACCAGTAAATTTATTGTATAATATATTATGTCTTAAAATTCTGTTTGAGTAGTTCAATTATACTTCTTTTAAAAGCGAGTGAGCGCCATTTACGGTATTCTGTTCTCTTCGCTATATATTTTTTCAGTGAAGAGAGAGTTTTAAGAAGGCAATTAATCGACGCGTGTGCTAAAGACCCGAAGGGGAAAGGGTACCCTTCGTAGGTCCAAGCCGTATTTACGGAAGGAAGTCTAAATTTAGGAGAAAACTGAACGATTAGACCGACAGGCGCGATTGGGTTCGACCCCAGCACCTGGTCTACTTTCCAGGTATCTCCCGACCACTGGTGGGCCAGTAATTAAATGGATTCAGATGGGAAACTCCCATTCGCTGATGATTCCTAACTGATGATGGTTATGTTATAACTAAACATAAAACATGTTTTAAAAAACACATTTAATCTGGACTTTTTTAAAGACTTATAATGGAGTAACACATTGAGCACTTCCTTTATTTTACAGTTTATTGATCCTCTGCCACATATGAACATACCTAAAAACACTATAATTCTCCTTGTGTACCATGAATTTGGCCAATAGGGTACCTGTAAGAGATCTGTAACAGTCCAAAGAATGGATTAACCCATTTATTGCCCATGTCAGATTGCTGCAATTGACAAAAAATTAGAATTTGTTCTTCGGGAAAAAAAAAACCAAGTTGAATGTAGATTCTGCCATTGCAGAATTGAGTTTCGCCTCCGATTAGAAAAAAAATCGACAGAGGTTTTTTAGAAGGGCGATCCCGTTTAGATTGCAATGAACGATCTTCATTTTTCTTGTGTTTATTAATATAATAGCAAACAGAACGGCGTGAAATATCCAATTGAATAGCAATTTCTCTCTGAGACATTGGAATTGCGGAATAATAAAGAGATACAATTTGACATGCTACTTCCTCATTGACTAGATTCATCAAAAAGGGATTTTTTCTTTAGTTGAAACGCTTTTTTATAGACTTTGAGTAAAAGCAAATGCAATTTAACAATAAAACGAGTGGAATCCCGTCGAATTCGACGAATGAAATGTTTAAAAGACCCGATCGATTTGGTTTTTAAAAAAAGCAAAAGTAATTACATTATTGAATCAATATATAATAAATATATTTACAAACTAAATGTCAAATTTGCCGGTTACAATTTTGCATGCAAATATTCGCACATCTTCAGTTAAAATTGTAATCTGAGTGCCGGCGAGATCAAGAAATTTTATTTTATATGCACTCACAAAATTAAGTCTTATTATTTAAAAAAAAAAAACTAATTTTATTTTTATTGTGACATTATTTTCACTGTCTGAAGTCATATGAAAGTAAAATCTCAATCTCAGTATCCATAATGAAAAGAAATATTGAAATGTAACATCGGGTACTACAAGGTTAACTCGTCGATCAAAAAAATATCGCCAAACTATAAAATTAAATGTCAATAATGGATAATCGTGAATGTCACATTCAATGACATTAAATACGATTCATGTGTTTAAAATGTCATTAAGTGATTTTTATTTCGACTTTTTATTAATATTTTTATTAATATTCTACTAATTATTTATTTTTTCGTTATTTAAAATAAAAATTATGTCAACATGTATAATTTGGCTATTAGTTTGGCGATTTGTAAAATTTGGCGAAATTGGTCGACGGGATAACCTAGAAGTACCAAATAATTTAAAAAATATGAAATCGAGTAGGATAGTGGAATGTTTTCAAAGTTTTTTTACATATAATATAAAAATTATCGGTACTTCTAGGTTATCCCGTCGACCAAAAATTATTGCCAAACTGTAAGATTAAATGCCAATAATGGATGATCGCGAATGTCACATTCAATGACATTAAATGCGATTCACGTGTCATTAAGTGAATTTTATTTCGACTTTTCATTTGCATTTTTATTAATATTCTACTAATTATTTGTTTTTTCGTTATTTAAAATAAAAATTATGTCAACATGTATAATTTGGCTATTAGTTTGGCGATTTGTATAATTTGGTGAAATTGGTCGACGGGAAAACAGAGTAGTACCTAATATCGTTATAATTAAAAATGCGATGTTTTAAATTATGACGTCATTTTCTCTTCAAATGTTTTTTAAAAGTTACTGTTATTAGTAATATGACAAAAGGCATCCGTAATAATATTGTAATTCTCAATTTACAGTGTTAAAAAGATAAATTTAATTAATTTAAGCTAATTTAATCGCAAATATATAGCAATACTGTATTTATTAACCCTAATTGTGTGTATAGGGCACATGCCGTAAAATATAAAATTTTAGTTGAACAGTTTAAATTTCTTTTCTTTTTTTTTTTACTATCTTTCTTTTATTATTAGACCGATGTATATTTTTCAAAAAATTGTTATTCATAAAAATAGAAAAAATTGTGAACTGAAGGGTTAAGCCTTTCAAAGATTTTAGTGAACAACTTGTTAACGTTTTCTTAAAAAAAACAAAAAAAAAAACATCCTGACAGTTTATGTTCTGTACCATTTTTTGGAGATACTCTTGAAATGTAAAAAAATTAAAGAATTTTGATAGATTTTTTTTCTACTAAATCACAAAGCTTTAATTTTTAATTTTAAATAAAAATAACTATATAAAAGAGCACAACTGATGGACAACCGTGTATGTTTGTAAACAAAAACTTGTAAAAAAAAAAAAAATCATCAAGCTAGCATTCATGTATGACGGTGTTATTCATGTCGAGGTATAGCTCCATTTTAGGCAGGGTGCCGAGTGGTCAGGGAAAAACACAGTTAAAAAAAGTAATTACCAATATATTACAATAGGAAATACTTAAAATAATAAAAAAGGAATTCAACAAGGCGAATTTAGCGAAATCAAAATTGCATACATATCAAGAGTACAAAGATAATTCTGGAATCTGGCGTAAATTGACACAGCTGCACCAGCTAATGGCCGGGGTGATAATGCAAATACGGAAGTTTTTGGTATGACGTCATATATGCGCAGATGACTATTATGTGCATATCTCTTGCGTATATTTTCTGAATTTATTCTTAATCACGACAGATGAATATTGTTTTCCAGATTTATTGCAAAATATTTTTGTTATAATTTGTTTTAATAAAATTTTGTAAAAAAAGTAATAGTCACGGTATCATTTTATTTTCGGAAGTAAAAACACTAATGCTACAAGAGTACATTATCTTTTTCGCGGAAATTAAAACAACCATGCGACTTTTTTATATTATACATATTTTTATCAAGGAAGCTCTAACAAAAACATTTTGTAGATAAATAACATTTTTCATATAAATAAGCATATAGAAGAGATATTCTTAGAGTAACATACATGTACAACGATTAAAACTTGCTCCTTTTGGAAAAACCACATATAATCTCTATTATTTAATTTCAGAAGAAAAAAAAAATCTTTTATCAGACAAAAAAAAGTCCCAAATTTGAAAATTGTCCATTAGATGAATGGGTGGGCGGGGCTATCATGCGCTGGATGTGTGATACAGTGGGGCAAACAAATCGGAGAAACCACTTCAGAAAATAATTTCAAGTTTGTCTTTACGATGAATGCCATCTTAAATACATAATCAAAATGGAGAAAATTATTTGTTGAGAGAGTTATTGTCTTAACCCTTTCCGTCACTCCGCGCACACCTAATTTTAATTCCAAACTTGTACGCAGCACCCAAAATATTTTACTAAAATTTGGCTGTTACAATGAAGTCTTGAATTACGGCGTTTTTAATTTCTAAAAAGTTTGTTTTTAAATTCCGGTGTCTGTCAATAATTTATCACTTACGAACAGAATTTGTCCGTACCGGAAAGGCTTAAATTATTATTATTATTATTATTATTATTATTATTATTATTATTATTTATTTATTTTTTAATGTTGAATGAATATTTTTTTATATTTTAAAACATTTAAAATCCAAACCAGCATCTATTACATACATTAATGCATTCATGATGTGATTAATAAATTAATTAATAAAAGGTGCATTTTCCCTTGGAATATATGTTTACTAAAAACGGAACTTCTGCAATGACATGACATGACATCGCGGTGCTTACGCAGTGCCAACACAATGTGGGTCCATTGCGCGTAACCTCCAACTAAATATGGAAAAAGAAACGTAAAAAGATGAATTTCGAAGCAAAGCACGGTCAAAAAGTATAATTTAGAGTCTCTGGTGGAAATCCGAAGATTATTCCAGAGCTGGAAGCACGAGGTTAAATATAACCTCCGAAAGAAGGGGCGCATGTGGCATCCAAACGAGTTTGGTTGCCCCATACTTCGATGCCATTTCACCGACTGGCGTCGGCAAAAAACGGAGAGTGTAAAGGCAGTATGGTACCAAGAAGCACAGAAAAGGCATAGCATAAGGTATCCCAGCCCACGACTAACTCTAAGAACCAAAAAGGGGGGCCACATAGCTCACTAATTTTGGTGACAATCACCTGAAACCCATTCACCTTCGAATCTTCCCATCGGCTAACATAGCGGCACAGGTCCCGCGTTTTACTGGCATATGTTACCGGCCACCTGGACCGCACTACCAAACGAAGTTCCTGTACACACTACACTCGCGCAGGTCCACAACTTCAGTAAATAAGTTTTTCGGTTCATGCCTGGTCTAAAGGGGGTCAAGTTAAATTTAGAAAATTTAAAACAACTAATTGCTGAAAAGAGCTGAAAACTGTGAGGTGAAATTTAGCGACCATTGCCAGCGGCGAGTTCCTCACACACAAGCGGTCGAGGGTAGAATGAGCCAAAAGGGAAAGAAAAGATCTTAAATAGCCGAGGTACAGTGAGCAAGCACCTCATTGGCCAATAGGAAAATGAGGAAGGCGTGGCCTATCCTCAAAGATGGAAGTGACTTCGAAAACAACTGAAATTTCGAGAAAAATAGAGTAACCAATTACAATTAAATTAAAATATTTAAAAGAAAGTAAAGGTAAGTCGAAATAATAAAACAAGTAACAAAATTAAAATTACAATTAATTAGAAAAGCTGAAAAACGCGACTGTACAAAACTACAGAATGCTGCATGACGTCAGGGGTAATTCCAAATCTAGTTGAAAATTTCTTTCAAACTAGGGGAAATATAAATTTTTCCCGGGAATTCTACTTTAAGTGACGGCAAAAGGATTCCTTCTGGATGTTTTGGAACATGGAATGAAGTTATCATCCCGTGAAAGAATAGCTAGGGGCCGTTTCCGGTTTTTCCCCACTGTTCCATCATAACGCCTAATGGCATTTAAAGCAGGATTCCGCACAGCAGGGACTGACCTATGAAACTTCATTGTAAGTTTCTTGATTTCCGCAAAAATCGGTTTAATTTTAAGGTCACGATGAATGACGTCATTGCGGACATAACGGTTGCTTTGGTAAACCTACGAAAAAGCTTATTCTGAAAAGTTTGAACTTTTTCAAGTCTGGTTTTAACAGTGCTTCCATACACAACCGAACCATAAGTTATGATCGGTCTGACCATGGATTTATATAGTAACAATTTATTTTTCATATACAGGGGGCTGTTCCAAGCCAAGAGGGGATTAAGGGAGCCCACGGCGCGGTTCGCACGATCCAGAGTTTCTGTGATGTGCGTGCGCCATGTTAATTTAGAATCTAGGTGAATACCTAGGTATTTATAATCTGACCTCCAGGGAATTGGTTCGTCATTCAGTTTGAAATTTAAATTAGCGATGGGGTTTGAACGTTGGTTGGTGAAAAGAATGGCAGCACTTTTGGCACTATTCACTTTAATTTTCCATTTTTTAAACCAAGCCGAAAGTATATTAGGATAATTTTGAAGTTTAGAGAACACTCTTTGTGCTTGTTTGTGTTTGAATAGCATGGCTGTGTCATCGGCGAAAATCGCTAAGTCGATGTCAGGCTCTTTAGGAATGTCGTTAATAAAGACTTTAAATAGAGTGGGACCGCTCAGGGAACCTTGTGGTACAGAGCTAGCAATAGGTTTAGGGTTAGAGTAGGAACTTCCTACTCTAACAGAGAAGGATCTATTTTTAAAGTAGTCTGCATAGATTTTAATTAGTTGTGCAGGAACTTTTAGTTTGATTATTTTAAAAAGAAGAGCGATATGCCAGACTTTATCAAAAGCCTTTTGGATATCGAGAAAAATTGCTCCCGTCACCCCGCCGGACGTGAAACCGTCATGAATGAGTTCAGAAACTCTCCAAATCTGATGGGTTGTTGAGTGACGCACTCGAAATCCGAATTGCTCCGGAATCAGTACTTCGTTAGAGTTTAGGAACTCCTTCAGGCGGTTGACGAGAACATATTCGTACACTTTAGATAAACATGAGAGTAAAGAGATAGGTCGAAAGCTGGTTGGGGCGTGGTTGTCCTCCGCCCCACTTTTCGTAGAGGAACGACAATAGCCTTTTTCCAGCAATCAGGAAAAACATTTAAAGTCATCATGCAATTAATTAATAGAACAATATAAAGAATAAATTTGTTAGGTAAGTTAATAAGCATATTATTAGAAATGCGGTCCTCACCCGGAGACTTATTCTTTTTTAAGTCTGAAATGTACTCCCGGACCTCGGTAGGCGTGGCCGGGGGTAGCGTGTTTGGTGTGTTTTTATTTAAGAAATTTTGGACTGTGGTCTCCAACACAGTTGCAACCCTGGGATTGTCCATGCCAGAATTAGGTGTATACTGACTTCTAAGACTTTCAAAAGCGTTTGGTAGCAATATATTATTTATTTATTTATTTGTAGATAAAGCTAGTAAGCAATAAAAACGTTTAGACAGAATGAAGAATTCAGAACATGCCTTTAGTTATCAACTTCTTTTTCCTTTATTTTTAAGTATGAACGAATATTTTCTGATACTTTCAAACATTTAAAATCTAAACCAGCATATATTATTACATACTTCAATAAATATTCATGATGTGAAGAAATTTAATTAATAAAAGAGAAATTTTCCACTTCGAATATAGGTTTACTAAAAACGGAACATCTGCAATATAAATATCTAAAGGTTTTGGTTGTAATACCTTTCTTTTTTTGTAAAAAAAAAAAAAAAGCTGGTATGCAATAAAAATATTTAGGTAGAATTAAGAATTCAGGACACGCCTTTAGTAATCAATGCTGTTTATATATATACAGTAAAACCTCCAAAGTTGACCACCTCTCTATGTTGACCATCTCTCTATGTTGACTGAAATTTATTAGTTTGAAAGGTCACAATGCATTTTCAATAGAGATTTACCTCTCTATATTGATCACCTCCATAAGTTGTATGTTGACCAATTTTTAGTAGTTTTACTCTCTGTAACTTGACCATTGATGTCTTCTTGTATTTGTTTTCTCTTTCGTTAACACTTTATCCAATTTCCAAATTTTTTTTATAAATCATTTTATTTATCTGAGGAACACTCGTCCCCCTAGTGGTGCTCCATTCATTGTTCATTTCTAGTATGATACAATGAGAGATAAATGCCAGAATTCCTTGAATATGTCAAAAAATGTCAGGGAAGTAGGGGATGTGTGTAGCGGTGTAACAATATGCAGAATTGGGAAACAACGTGTATCGCTCCCATGTGTAACACATTCGGTTCTTTTTTTCTAGATATTGCGTAGTTGCGGGATCTGTCGTTTATTTGCGAATTTTCATTAAAAATGGCACAAAAAAGCAGTAAAGGAACTTAAATTAAGGGAGAAAGTGGATCATATTAATTTTCTGGAAAGCAACAGCCAAAGAGAGACAGCAGAGAAATTTGGTGTGGGCAAGACAACTGTATGCAGCATTATAAAACGCAAGGAAGAATATTCTTTTCCAAACAGGGGCCTCCAACAAGCACAGAAGAATGCGCCTCGATGCTAAGAACAAAGCCACGTATAAATTCTGTCTGGCACACTATGCCTAGTCCGGGGATACCCAATTTTAATTCCAAACTTGCAAATGGCACTAATAATATTTTACTAAAATTGTGCTTTTATAGTGAAAGCTAAAATTAAGGGATTCTTATTTTCTAAAAAGTTGTTTGTAAATTCTGGAGACAGTTAAAAATTTCTTATTTTGCTAACAGAATTTGCCCATGCCATAAAGGGTTAAAATGATGAGATCAGTCAAAGTAAGAATATAGGGAAAGTTGCTTCAGGAAGTAGCAAAAAATTTCCTCAAAGAATTCGAAATAATGGACTTCAAAGCGCCGGCAGGTTGGGTTGAAAAATTCAAACTACGATACGAGATTTCTGAAAAAATTTTGTGTGAGCAATTGAATGAGGTTTTAGCAGAAGTGATGGAGAAGTTTGTTGAAAATTTTGTAGTGTTTACTAAAGGTGAAAGATGAGGATATCTTTAATGGGCTGCATCAATCCAATCTTTTCATTGCATCCTGATAAATAAGATCTCTTCTTTAAAGCAATGATTAATAGAAGTCTAGTAATTAAGGGTGACACTTGAAAAAGAGAAAACCTTCAAAAGAGCATTTTAATGTTATTCTATGTGCTAGTATAATTGGTGAAAAAATGAATCTTACGGTGATAGGCAAATTTGCAAAAACTCGTGCAATAAAAAATGTAAAACGTAATGACCTTCCTTTTTTGAGAGCGAATAGATCTGCTTTGATGACCAATGCTTCGTTCGAAGAATAATTTAAAGGAATTGACTCAGAAACAAGAAAAATGAAGCAGTCTATTCTGCTCATCATAGACAACTGCCGTCACCCGAAAGTGAAAAATCTGACAAATGTGAAACTAAAAGTTTTGCCCTCAAACACAACTTCGAAAGCACAATCTTTAAATCAAGGCATTATTGAGTTCATCAAAGTGCACTAAATAGTTCAACTTCTGGAATAGCTGATCATGAAAGCACAAACCTGTGGTCCTTCTGCATTTTGCATCGTCAACAACAGTATCAGTAAATGCTTTAAATGCTGTTCCTAGGATTATTTCTGCTTAATATAAAGTTGCGTAAACAACGATTAAGAACTGCTTCAAAAAGCTGGATTTGTTAAACTGCGACATTGGTGCAAGGGGGTTAGCTTCGTCTATATCCCTTGCCAGTTTTTGATGAAATTGATTTTGAATATTATGTTACCATGAACGATGAGTTAGTAACAATTACTACACCAGACCCAGAAGCAATCTTTAATGAGATACTCCCTGCAGTTAAGCACAGCGAGCACTCTAAGATACAAAATGGAAGGTGAAGGGGATGATGATTCAAGTGCCGACGAAACTAAAAAGTACCAAACTCTGAAGGAAGATGGTGATGGGGCAACTTAAAGATTTTGCTGCAGAAAATACCCAAACATGCTTAATGTACTTTTAAACTGTAAAAGTGCTTTTTGCAGTTAACTAATGAACAAAAAGAGAACTCAAACGAAATTGAATTATTTTTTCTAAAGTGGTGAAAATGTGCTGTACCATCGGTAAAAATAAAAATGATTAAGTGGTAATTTTTTTTCTAAATTTTTACTTAAAAAATACTAAAAAATTTACTAAATTTTTTCTAATAATGTACTAAATATTTTCTAAAAATTCCCCAAGTTGACCACCTCCGTATGTTGACCACTTTATTCCAGTCCCTTGGGTGGTCAACTTATGGAGGTTCTACTGTATATATATACTTTAAACTATTTAAAATCCAAACGAGCATATATTATGCATTTTAATTACTATTCATGTGCAGAAATTTAATTAATAAAAGACAAATTTTCCCCTTGGAATATAGGTTCATTTAATATTGAACTTCTGAAAGGTAAATATTTAAAAGCTTTTTGTAGTAATATATTTGTTCATAAAAAAAAAGGCTAGTATTTTTAAATACATGGAAAACAAAGATTTTTGAAAGTTATTATTAATTTGAAATAGCTTAAATTTAGCAAAAATTAGACTTTACAGTCCATTTTTTTGCGGTTACGTTTGACAAAATTTTAGAAATAAGCATATACAAGAAATATTCTTACAGTAACGTACATGAACAACGGTTAAAACTTGCTTCTTTTTGGGGACAAAACGAAACAAAACATATAATCTCTACTATTTAATTTCAGAAGTAAAAATAGTTTTTTGTCAGACATAAAAAATTTCTCGAATTCGAAAAATGTCCATTAGATGAATGGGTGGGCGGATCTATTTTGTGTTGTGGTGTGTAAGGGAGGGTCAAACAAATAGGAGAAAATGCTTCAAAAATTAATTTCAAGTTTTTTTCACCGTCATCTTAAATACATAATTAAAATGGTAACCTGCGAAGAAAATTATCATTTTAAAATAAGTTTTTTTTAACTATTTGTTAAACAGTTGTTGTTCTGGGTAGAGAATTAGGAAATGTATAGCATATCTGAATGTTTTTATTAGTTGAATTCCGCAACTTTTTTCATTTTATTCGTTTTCTGATTGGGCGATGTTTAATGTCCAAAAATGGGATACTTCTATTGTCACAATGACAAAAAAGTAATAAAAACTTTCAAAGAAAATAATAATAATAATAATAATAATTTGAAAACAAATTGTAATAAAGACTTCAAACAAATTTCAATTAAAAGTGCATTTTTCTCTCTACGCAACGGTGTAAAAATTTAAAATGTTCGATGTTTAATAAAAATTAATTTCAAGTTTATTTTCACGGTCATCTTAAATGTATAATTAAAATGGGGAGAATTTATAGTTGAGAAAATTATTAACTCAAACTATTTTTTTTAAATTTTGCATGAATATTTTTTGACACTTTAAAGCATTTAAAATCCAAACCAGCATATGTTACAAACTTTAATTAATATTCATGATAAGAAGGAAATTAATTAATAAAAGATAAAATTTCCATTTCGAATATAGGTTTACTAAAAACTGAAATTTTGCAAGCCAAATATTTAAAAGGTTTTGCTGTCAATATATTTGTTTATTTAAAGAGTAAACTAGTATGCAATAAAAATATTTAAGTAGAACGAATAATTCGGGACACGCCTTAAATCATCGATGCTGGTTTTGAAAAGTTAACAGCTGATGTTAATTTTTTTTCTTATGTATGCTCAATATTACTTGTCAAATTGTTAAACAGCTGAAATTTTAAACCAAAAGATTAGTTCAGCATGGCACAAAAACTTTCAAATTTGTGAAGAAAGAAAAAAAAACACTTTAATTTAAACATATGTTATCCTACTTGAGAAATTCAAATTCATTTAGATTAGAATTCCGAGGTTTTTAACTCTTAATAACATATTTTAATTAAATTGTCAAAATTAAATCTAGAAAATACCAAGATTAAAAAACTATGAATATATACTATGAAAAACTAAATATTATGTTTTCGGATAAAATATAACGCTGTATTTGTACATCATTTAAAAATAATAAACACTATTGAAGTATTTATTTGTCCTCATATCCAAAGTTTGTCGTTTAGGAGAATTTTTTTTAAATTATTAGCTGTGTTTATTCTAGAGAATGTTGAACATTAAAGGGAAATTATACCTTTCAAGATTTAATATTTCAATGCACTTAGGAATGTATGAAAATAAAAAAAAATGTTTTTTTAAACACTCACACCGTAAAATATGACTTGTAAACGATAAAAATAAAAAAGTCAAATCAAGACTGTTGCATGTGTGTTTCTCCTGTTAAATTCAAGTACGGCTGCCATATGAAGGCGCCGCTGTAAAATAAAATGTTAATGGATTGAGTTTTACAGTACTGAAGTTTTCACCTGTGACCATAATCACATTACTTTCTAGGGTTGGGCATTTCGATTCATCTTGAGGAGTCGACTCTGATTCGATTCACTTGGTTAATGAGTCGAGATAGTGAGTCGACTCCCGACTCGCTAACGATTGGTTGGTTGGTTGTAAAAATGATGCAATTTTATGTCTTCTATCACGTATATCGCACAAAAGAGAATTTTTAATTTAGATATTTTTTTTAATGTTTATAATCTTTATTTTTAAAGAAGAACCCTATGCCATGATATTTATTTTTTAATTAGCGTTAATTTGTATGTAAATGTTTCAGTTGATATTAATATTGTTAATCCACATATTATGTGCTACTCTACTTATTAGAGGCTTAAAAATCTGAAAAATGCTACAAAGTAAAATCCTCCGAGACGGAATAACATTAAATAAAAATTCGCTATAGACGAGTTCTCTTCGGATCGCTACGAGGAAAAAAAGGTTAGACCCGAACCAGTCTTTTAGTAAAAAGTAAGTCTCGAGCTTGGCTTGGGAGAATGCAATGGCCCAATCCGAGGCTTGTAAAATAAAGTAAGGCCCGACCCAAGTGCCGCTAAAAATAGGCCGGAGCTTCGAGCCAGGATCCGGCAATCACAGCGTTTAAAATTATTACACTGTTTTCTTTCCTTTTTTTTCCTTTCTTTTTTTTGAGGGGGGGGGGGGGGTTCTTTACTTAAAAATTTAAAACGGATATTTTAAGTTCATTATGTTCTTATATTTTTAAATTATTAGTTATTCACAAATATCTCCCCCCCCCCAAAAAAGAGAAATATTAGTACAAATTAAGTTAATTGTTTTTTTTTTTTTTAATTTTTTAAATATGTGTGCGTTTACATATATGTCGTGTTGGTTATGTTGGAAAGATATCGTATCATCGAATAAAAAGGAATTAATTATTTTACGTTTAGATTCTGTAGAAAATATAATGCAAAAAATATATCTCACCCCCTCCCCGGTCTAGTCTATTTCTGAATTTATTAAAACTAAAATTATGAAACAAAAGGGGCAACAGTAGTTTATTTGAATGTTGTTGGAAAATAATAGCGATTATCCTTAGTCTCATTGTTTTGTAGAAAATTGCATTTTTCGTTTCACATAAGCTTTATATTGTAGGGCTCAATGTCAGCATGTTTTAATGTACAATTATAAAATTGATTGCCTGACTATTGAGGGGATTTTGAATCAAATAACGTTTTCCATTTGTTTAATAAATGAACTGCTAATCAAACTAAATACAAAAAAGAAAAAACGGAGCTGTTGTAGTGTGTTTGAAGAGGTGAAGAGATATTAGAAAATTTAAGATTCAATTCTAGAAAAAAAAAAAATCAGCATTGACATAATTTCTGATATATTTTTATTTAGAATTTTAAAAATTGACAGGCAGCTAAAGAGGAGATGAAAAATCAAACAGCATTTCCATTTTTTAATAAATACATTACATATGAAGAAAAAATGTATTCTTGTCATGAAACGACAGGTTTTTCTCTTTTCCCTTGCAATATAAACTTCAATTTTAAGAGTAATTTTCTAATGTATTTTGCCAAAAATTGGAAAGCGCCAATCAATTACATAATTTCTGAATAAGAAAATTTTTCAATTTTACGATTTTTTTTTCCAACTAAAAATGAATTCAGAAATGTGTAAGAAAGTAGATTTTTTGAATTTAAGAACAGATTTTATAAATTCAGAGAAATATTTTAAGAAATCTACTTTATATTATACAGCTTTAAAAGCTACGACATTTTTAACCCTCTTTTTTTTTCTTTTATTCCAAATTACATTATTTTTTTAACGAATGTTGAAGAGCCTAAAAATCTAAGTAAACGATAACACTGCTGTTGCTATTGTGTATTTTCTGCCTTGCGAATACATACTAAACTAAAATATTGCTCATGAATGTGCATAAAATATTCTTAAGAAAATTATTGTATGCAAAGAAAAATCGGATTTTTTTGTAGAAATTGAACCGGGCCGGGTAAGTTTATTAATTTATTTATTTGTACGGGTCGGGACCGGATAGAACTTTTTATTTTACATTAGCCTGTGGTAGCTTTTGCTTGTACCGGGTCTGGTTGGACCTGTGAGCTCCTCTAAATAAATTATGAATATTTGCAAGTTTTCTGTAATTTTAATAAATTTCATTTTACAAATCTATCAAAATGTTCAGTGTCTGGGACATAATTTACAATTTATGCGATCATAAAAAAGCGGCGGGAAGACTAATTTTTTAATTTTTTCCCTCATATTTACAGTTTTTATAATTGAGTTCCTTTTGAAATTCTATTTATAAAATCATGATAATATACTGAATAACTGCCAGGTTTTATGTTTTTATCCTACCACTGTTTAAAAAATAATAATAATAAATAAATAAAAATGTATTTTAAAATCATCGGAAACTTAGAAAAACAAGCAAATTCCCTTCATAAAAAATAACTGTAAAAAATAAGCGTAAAAATTGGCAGCTATGACATTGTGATCCCCTCTCCTCCAGATTGACACCCAGAACTTACTTGCGCTACCAAAAAAATAAATAAATAAATAAATAAAAATTAAATCAAATAAATAAAATAAAATAAACAGGAAATATTATCCGAATCTGGTTTGAAAAAAGGAATATTTAAAAAAATCGACCATCTAAACTTTAAAAAATTATATGAAAATTATATCCATTTTTACATTATCTGCAAACATTTATAATTTATATAAAAAAAATACATATTAAAAGAATATATTCGTAATCAAATGAAGGGCAACACTTTATCTAAAATACATCAATCATAAAGTAAACTCATAAAACTTTTTAGCAGTGGTAAATTCGGAAAGTGGCCCGGGGGTCAGGCATTCCGGCGGAACAATGACATCCCCCCCCCTGAAATAACAGGCATTTTGTGTTTTAAATGATAAAAGAGTGCAGTCTTTACCCCACCCAAAATTCTTTATAACATCCACCTACACCCACAGATATCTCCTCTCGAAAAAAATGTGTCTTAATTTAACACTGTTTTTTAAACAATTTGCTATTAAAGTAAAATTTTATTTCTCTCCAACTTTTTTTTTCTATATTGCATCAGATAAAGGCAGTTGAAAATATTTCCCCAACCAGTTCTACTTTCTTTTAGCAAAAGATACAAACATAATATCTGCTTTGTTTGATCGTTCGATCTTTCCTCAATACGGAAATCCGTACAAGCTTATCATAAATTCAATTAATCTTCCCTTTTTCCATAAATTCAATTAATCTTTCCAGAAATAACCAGCAGAACGCCCCTTTTTCTCTGCCCCACCCACTCTTTTCATTCATTCGGTATCTTTCTAATTAAACACGTGAAATGCACTTCTACACTGCCTCCGCTTTTCCAAAAATCCCCAACCGCAATATAAAATCAAACCAAGGCATTTGTTTTTTGCTAAAAAGCCCAGCGTGGATTCGAAGAGTCGAAATCTGATACCGAGTCGAAAGAGTGGTTTTCAAGGAGTCGAAGAATCGAAGAGTCGACCACCCAATCTTCAACTCTCGACTCTCCAAGTCCGACACTCTGTTAAAATGGTCCAACCACTCTTTGAGTGAGTGAGTTGACTTTTCGACTCTTCGACTCCATATCCCAAACTGAGTTGAAATGAAAGTTCGACTCTTTTGAGTCGACTCCGTTAGCCAGATAGGAGTCGATAGTTCGATTCACTTGTAAGGAGTCGAGATTTAGAGTCGACTCCTCGACTCCTCGGCCAATTCTAATAAAAGGGGATTAGAAAATATTAAGGAACAACAGCTGCTTTAGCGTTCGGCCCCGTAAATTTGGCGATGTTTTTCGCGCCAATAAGCCGTTTCCAAAAATGATCGCCAAACTGAAATTGTGGGAGAAACCCGTTTTCAAATACAGCGATCACTTTCAAAACTCCTGAAAAAAGGCATTTTTGTAAATATAAAACATGAATAATTTGCACCCCGTTTTTTTTTTCAGGAGAAAAAATTTAAAATGTTTAAGTGATCGCTATATTTGAAAACGAATTTCATTACCGATTCAGAATTGCGATCAACCATTCCAACCATCATTGCGATCAAACGCGTGAAAGGATCCACTTTTTTTGCATCACAAATACACCTAAACATAAACCATGCGATATATCCTCCAAAATCTCCTTGACGATTGTATTCCGGCAAAGAGGCCTTGAAGTGACGCCACATGGACTCAACAGTATTAGTATGAGCTCCGGTCTTTGGATCCTTGAAATGGATTGAGTGATTAACCCTCAAATGATCGTAATCCCTTTCAGGCAGCCGGTCGTAACCCTTCCAGCAATCCGAAATGACTTGAGTTCCAGGCTTGATCCATTGTTCAATCAGACCTAAAACAGTTTCCGCTGCTCTGTCATGGACAGCAACAATAAAACAGCGGCCCGATACGCGCTCTACACCGCCGAAAACCCATTGCCCCTCCACGAAATGCCCACGGTTAAATTTCCGTTTCCCAATTTTCGACTCATCTACCTCTACGATCTGACCCTCTCCCCCAATCTTTTCCGTATTGTTGACAATATAATCAAATACGTCGGTGCAATACCTACGCCAGTCGGCTATGGCATGATTATGAACACCGAGGTCTCGATGAATGGTTTCAACGCTGGAACCCATGAAAAATTCGAAGACCATCTCAATAATAATCTGAATTGGGAGTTTGCTGCCACTAAAAAAAGAATTATATCTAACCGACCTGGTGGTCTTGGAGCGCTTATCTCCCCATTTATTGCCACAGTACCACTGTCTGCGATCGACGCGATGCTTGCAGCTAATTATTTTCATTGCCGATCCACAGTTTTGACAGGTCATACTGCTGTGAATTAGAGACGAGTCGTCCAAAAAATCCAAAAAAAGCTCCATGCACTCAAAAAATAAATAAAGGCCGATTTGGCAAATTCCTAATCTATCCTTAAACGGATCCGAATCATTCGCTCATCGTTCTAATGCCTCCTTATATAACATGATCACATCGTCCATAGGCCCTTTTTTCTTATCCTTCCTTGGGATTGATGTTGAAGGGAATCTTTCAGCCATAATAAAAAAAGAAATCCAGAAATAATAAAAATAGAAAAAATTCACAAAAAAACGACGGTCAGAGACGAGAGGAATGATGAGAGCGGGAAAGCACGGTTACATATTTCAACTTTGAATATTCAAACTGAATTTCAAAATTAAATTGCGCAGAGGTAATTAAAAACGAAAACAGCGCAACTGCGTAATGAAGTTACATTACCGGTGCAGAGATGAGACCCCCCCCCTCCTCTTGCGCTCCGCGAGAGCTAATCCTAGGCTTGCCAAAATAAGGGTTTTGGAACCACTTTGACAGGTTACCAGAATTTGGGGTTTATCGCCAAGCTTCGCGAGATTTTTTTTCCATTAATTTTTGCCGAACGCAAACGCAGCTTAGCCCAGAAAATATATTAAATATAAATCCTTTAATAGAAATTTCAATTAATAACAATTTTCCCCAACTTTATTTTTTCGCGGATATAGGAGGAAACGGCTTACTTTGAATTTTATGTTTTAAAATTTATGTTTCATAATATCGATAAATGAAAAGTAATGCAAAGATATCTTCAACTATTGAAAACTTTATAAATATTGTGCAAGCTTGTTTCAGTTGTTTTAATGAATTTTTTTAGTTTGGAAACAATTTATAATTTATCAATGCATTTCATTTTTTAGCTTAGTTTATTATTTTATTTTATTTTAACTATGCAAGTGTGACACGCCTTTTGAAACGAAATAGAAGCATTACTTTTGAAATAGGGGTGGAGTTATACAGTCTTCGTATATTAATGATAATGAGGGATTATCCATCAACTGGGAATGGGATAGTCAAAATTTTGGCTCTCAAGCTTTATAATTATTTTAATATGATGCTGTAGTCTATTTTATTTTTTAATTTTTAATGATTTTGAGCATTTCTATGAAAATATTTTACGAGTTCCTACATATTTTATATACGTATATTTATAATCTCTGCACTGCAAATCTGAAATCACTGCAGCACATATAGCACCATGGTTTAGTTTATTATATTTCAAACATTGCTGTAAAAAAGTGCAATACAGCGTTACGCTCTTTGTTATTCTTTTCCTTCTTTAGGATATCAATTTAATTATTATTCATAATTACAATTCTCGTAACATTTTATTATATAAAGCCACGTCGCTTCTTATTTCCTTAATATAAAAATTTAGAGAACTGGTTGATGGAGTTAAAAAAAATCGTTTAAATCCACTTTTCCAATTTTTTCATGCAGAAGCTCAGAGGTATTTTACAATGCGCGGAACT
The DNA here is from genome assembly GCA_964019185.1 of Maratus speculifer. Classification (NCBI taxonomy): domain Eukaryota; kingdom Metazoa; phylum Arthropoda; class Arachnida; order Araneae; family Salticidae; genus Maratus; species Maratus speculifer. The sequence continues at coordinate 114,355 of CAXHSM010000871.1, forward strand.
ATTTACTCGTAGCTTTTAAAACTTGATTATTTGAAATCTACAACAACAAGACGTTATTTTTTCAATTTGCATTGAAACTAAATGCTCTATAATTTTTAATTTGTATTTAATAAAAGGCAGAACAATTGTCAACTTTCCGCATGAGTATAACTAAAGAGATCAATCCATATTCCTTTTCTCTCATGGTTCAAAATCTGAATTTCGCCAAACATTTTCAGCGAAAGTGTCGCCGCAGATTTGTTCGGTATCAAAACTCAGCCGATAATATGCATTCCAAAATTTCTCGATTCTTCTTTTGGGAACTCTCAACATTCAGAATTCGCTAATTTCAGCTGTATTCTCAGCTTTATATGTACCACATTGTATCTAATAATATGAGACACTTTTTATATAGATGCCAACATCTCTTAATTATTCCAAAGTCTAATCCAATACAAACATGTTTCCAACAGGAAATTTTATTTAATAAACAATTTTAAAATGGAATCTAATAAGTACCATGTAAAGAGAAGACACGTATTTTCATAAACACTTTCCGATTTCAAACTTGTTTGAATTGGATCAGACTCCCGGAATAGTTAAGAGATTTTAGTATCTATTATCTTCCTTTAACGCAACAAATTCCACTGTTTACTTTAAACATTGCGAGAACTTAGTACCGGTAAAGGCGCTCACTCGCTTTTGAAATTGTCGACTGGATAATCACATGCGATAGCCTGGAACGGCATTTAATTACAATAACATGTTATACAGTAAAACCTCTAAATAACGGACACTTCGGGAACGCAGAAATTGTCCGCTATTCGGAGGTGTCCGCTATTGGGAAAACCTCAAAGATACAAAAATCACTAAGAAATGCTTAATGTGTCATACATTGACTTTTATATGTCCTGTAACTTCTATTATATTATTAATCAAAAATTAGAATTATTTTTTAAACAATAAAACTGAAACTGAAATAAAATTGTGCACACCTTCATCCACTGTTTATTACATTCTTATGAAAAAAATCTGTTGCAAAAGTTTTCTTTTGCTTGCGATTACATGTAATTTGTTTTTCAATGTGACATTATTAGACATTATAGAGTTCCGGCGGGAAACGGGGTTTGCACGTTTTGACCATTAAAAGCACAAAATCTCAAAACCTTCCGAGGGGATATTTCAATGCTCTGGCATATGTCCCACCCAGGCACTCCCCTGAATTCAACACGGAACGTTGAGGGGTGATTTTCCCCAGACCACGTTCTACATTTATTTGTGATCACAAAATTTGTGACACATTGCCTTCATGAATTTAGAGGCCTTTTTACTTTTTTCTTCTTTTTTTTCTTGTTAAAATAATATTTTTCCTTCTTTATCGCCAAAAATAGTGTCCGCTATTTAGAATGTCTAGAATTGGCCGAGGAGTCGAGGAGTCGACTCTAAATCTCGACTCCTTACAAGTGAATCGAATTATCGACTCCTATCTGGCTAACGGAGTCGACTCAAAAGAGTCGAACTTTCATTTCAACTCAGTTTGGGATATGGAGTCGAAGAGTCGAAAAGTCAACTCACTCACTCAAAGAGTGGTTGGACCATTTTAACAGAGTGTCGGACTTGGAGAGTCGAGAGTTGAAGATTGGGTGGTCGACTCTTCGATTCTTCGACTCCTTGAAAACCACTCTTTCGACTCGATATCAGATTTCGACTCTTCGAATCCACGCTGGGCTTTTTAGCAAAAAACAAATGCCTTGGTTTGATTTTATATTGCGGTTGGGGATTTTTCGAAAAGCGGAGGCAGTGTAGAAGTGCATTTCACGTGTGTAATTAGAAAGATACCGAATGAATGAAAAGAGTGGGTGGGGCAGAGAAAAAGGGGCGTTCTGCTGGTTATTTCTGGAAAGATTAATTGAATTTATGGAAAAAGGGGCGTTCAGCAGGATATTTCTGGGAAGATTAATTGAATTTATGATAAGCTTGTACGGATTTCCGTATTGAGGAAAGATCGAACGATCAAACAAAGCATATATTATCTTTGTATCTTTTGCTAAAAGAAAGTAGAACTGGTTGGGGAAATATTTTCAACTGCCTTTATCTGATGCAATATAGAAAAAAAAAGTTGAAGAGAGAGAAATAAAATTTTACTTTAATAGCAAATTGTTTAAAAAACAGTGTTAAATTAAGACACATTTTTTTCGAGAGGAGATATCTGTGGGTGTAGGTGGATGTTATAAAGAATTTTGGGTGGGGTAAAGACTGCACTCTTTTATCATTTAAAACACAAAATGCCTGTTATTTCAGGGGGGGGGATCTCATTGTTCCGCCGGAATGCCTGACCCCCGGGCCACTTTCCGAATTTACCACTGCTAAAAAGTTTTATGAGTTTACTTTATGATTGATGTATTTTAGATAAAGTGTTGTCCTTCATTTGATTACGAATATATTCTTTTAATATGTATTTTTTTTTATATAAATTATAAATGTTTGCAGATAATGTAAAAATGGATATAATTTTCATATAATTTTTTAAAGTTTAGATGGTCGATTTTTTTTAATATTCCTTTTTTCAAACCAGATTCGGATAATATTTCCTGTTTATTTTATTTTATTTATTTGATTTAATTTTTATTTATTTATTTATTTTTTTTTTTTTTGGTAGCGCAAGTAAGTTCTGGGTGTCAATCTGGAGGAGAGGGGATCACAATGTCATAGCTGCCAATTTTTACGCTTATTTTTTACAGTTATTTTTTATGAAGGGAATTTGCTTGTTTTTCTAAATTTCCGATGATTTTAAAATACATTTTTATTTATTTATTATTATTATTTTTTAAACAGTGGTAGGATAAAAACATAAAACCTGGCAGTTATTCAGTATATTATCATGATTTTATAAATAGAATTTCAAAAGGAACTCAATTATAAAAACTGTAAATATGAGAGAAAAAATTAAAAAATTAGTCTTCCCGCCGCTTTTTTATGATCGCATAAATTGTAAATTATGTCCCAGACACTGAACATTTTGATAGATTTGTAAAATGAAATTTATTAAAATTACAGAAAACTTGCAAATATTCATAATTTATTTAGAGGAGCTCACAGGTCCAACCAGACCCGGTACAAGCAAAAGCTACCACAGGCTAATGTAAAATAAAAAGTTCTATCCGGTCCCGACCCGTACAAATAAATAAATTAATAAACTTACCCGGCCCGGTTCAATTTCTACAAAAAAATCCGATTTTTCTTTGCATACAATAATTTTCTTAAGAATATTTTATGCACATTCATGAGCAATATTTTAGTTTAGTATGTATTCGCAAGGCAGAAAATACACAATAGCAACAGCAGTGTTATCGTTTACTTAGATTTTTAGGCTCTTCAACATTCGTTAAAAAAATAATGTAATTTGGAATAAAAGAAAAAAAAAAGAGGGTTAAAAATGTCGTAGCTTTTAAAGCTGTATAATATAAAGTAGATTTCTTAAAATATTTCTCTGAATTTATAAAATCTGTTCTTAAATTCAAAAAATCTACTTTCTTACACATTTCTGAATTCATTTTTAGTTGGAAAAAAAAATCGTAAAATTGAAAAATTTTCTTATTCAGAAATTATGTAATTGATTGGCGCTTTCCAATTTTTGGCAAAATACATTAGAAAATTACTCTTAAAATTGAAGTTTATATTGCAAGGGAAAAGAGAAAAACCTGTCGTTTCATGACAAGAATACATTTTTTCTTCATATGTAATGTATTTATTAAAAAATGGAAATGCTGTTTGATTTTTCATCTCCTCTTTAGCTGCCTGTCAATTTTTAAAGTTCTAAATAAAAATATATCAGAAATTATGTCAATGCTGATTTTTTTTTCTAGAATTGAATCTTAAATTTTCTAATATCTCTTCACCTCTTCAAACACACTACAACAGCTCCGTTTTTTCTTTTTTGTATTTAGTTTGATTAGCAGTTCATTTATTAAACAAATGGAAAACGTTATTTGATTCAAAATCCCCTCAATAGTCAGGCAATCAATTTTATAATTGTACATTAAAACATGCTGACATTGAGCCCTACAATATAAAGCTTATGTGAAACGAAAAATGCAATTTTCTACAAAACAATGAGACTAAGGATAATCGCTATTATTTTCCAACAACATTCGAATAAACTACTGTTGCCCCTTTTGTTTCATAATTTTAGTTTTAATAAATTCAGAAATAGACTAGACCGGGGAGGGGGTGAGATATATTTTTTGCATTATATTTTCTACAGAATCTAAACGTAAAATAATTAATTCCTTTTTATTCGATGATACGATATCTTTCCAACATAACCAACACGACATATATGTAAACGCACACATATTTAAAAAATTAAAAAAAAAAATCAATTAACTTAATTTGTACTAATATTTCTCTTTTTTGGGGGGGAGATATTTGTGAATAACTAATAATTTAAAAATATAAGAACATAATGAACTTAAAGTATCCGTTTTAAATTTTTAAGTAAAGAACCCCCCCCCCCCCCTCAAAAAAAAGAAAGGGAAAAAAAGGAAAGAAAACAGTGTTATAATTTTAAACGCTGTGATTGCCGGATCCTGGCTCGAAGCTCCGGCCTATTTTTAGCGGCACTCGGGTCGGGCCTTACTTTATTTTACAAGCCTCGGATTGGGCCATTGCATTCTCCCAAGCCAAGCTCGAGACTTACTTTTTACTAAAAGACTGGTTCGGGTCTAACCTTTTTTTCCTCGTAGCGATCCGAAGGGAACTCGTCTATAGCGAATTTTTATTTAATGTTATTCCGTCTCGGAGGATTTTACTTTGTAGCATTTTTCAGATTTTTAAGCCTCTAATAAGTAGAGTAGCACATAATATGTGGATTAACAATATTAATATCAACTGAAACATTTACATACAAATTAACGCTAATTAAAAAATAAATATCATAGCATAGGGTTCTTCTTTAAAAATAAAGATTATAAACATTAAAAAAAATATCTAAATTAAAAATTCTCTTTTGTGCGATATACGTGATAGAAGACATAAAATTGCATCATTTTTACAACCAACCAACCAATCGTAAGCGAGTCGGGAGTCGACTCACTATCTCGACTCATTAACCAAGTGAATCGAGTCAGAGTCGACTCCTCAAGATGAATCGAAATGCCCAACCCTAAGAATGTCCGTTATTCAGAGGTTAAACATACAAAAATTTAGGTTTTGGGAGTGGGGATCGGAAAACTGTCCGTTAAATAGAGGTGTCCGCTATTCGGGAGTGTCCAATATGGAGGTTTTACTGTATAATAAATTTACTGGTATGAGTTTGAAAAAACTTTCTTAATATTAACTCAAGTCTAAATTAATATAATATTCAATAGCAGATTTAATGAGCCTCCATCCCAAGAAAGCTTTATCAATTTAATCTTTTGTTATGACTTACAGAAAAATCATAAAGTTGTCCGTCCCTCCTCTCGAAAAAGAATTGTGTACATAAAAGAAAAGAAAAAAAAAACTGAGTTTACCTCGACATGAATAACACCAACATACCTGAATGCTAACCTGACGATTTAGGTTTTTTCAAGCATTTGTTTACAAATATATGCTTGTCAATTTAACTATGCCCTTTTATTACGTTATTTGTATTAAAAATAAGAAATGAAAGTCTCGTAACTTAGTAGGAAAAAAATATATATAGTTATCCAAATTATTTGGATGAGCGAAGCGAATTCTCTGCTAGGCTACATAAATTGCATTTTGCCGTACACTTTACGAAAAGAAAAAAAATGGATTTTGACTTAAAATTAAAGATAAAAATAAATTATAATTTGTAGAATTGCACAATATTAATATTATTTTTTTTTTTCCAAAATAATTTTAAAAAAATATTATTTTAAATTAATTTTTTTTCTGTTTTTAACACTTTCTAACAAAGTTGACAAGTGTTTATGCATTCGGTTTGTCTGGTCGTCTGTCCGTCTGTCCGGATGGCCGTCTGTCCGCGCTCTAACTCCCGTAAATATACTCGGATTGATCTGAAATTTTTATATGTTATTGATGTTTACCCTAGCAAGAACCCTATTGAAAATGAAGTTTCTACTATGATTAGTTTATTTACAGGGATAGTCAAAAGTTTTCCGATACATTACGGCTAACGGGAAAAAATCGTTTCAAATGAATTTTAAAGGTGTTACACCCTGTTAAACTTATTCAAATTTACAAGGATTCGCAAAGTGCACTAAAATACGCATTCTGTAAAATATGCTGTCAAAATAATAATTATTTTTCATTTACAGGGCCACTCAAAAGAATTTCATTACACAATAATAAAGGAGGAAATAGTTTGCGACACATTTTAATAATGTTAAACGGCTTCAAGTATCATAAAATTGATATACGCCGTTGAGACTTAATATTTAACGCATAATATGAAGTGCATAACTTTTACAGGACACACAAAATATTTCAAACCTTATATTTTTATCTGAAATATTGTGCATTATCGATGATAGCTGACGGATGGTTGAAATGCTTTTTCAATTATGATATGAGCTTTTAAGTTTTACAAAATATCTGCAAATTATATGGTGTATATAAATGTTATATTTGATATACAGGTTTACACAAAAGAGCTCATAAAGGTTACTGAATATGTCAGTAACTAATTTAAAGGTGGTAGTTATGCATTTTTACGTTGAACTGCTTTCAGTTTAGTAAGAAATGTTTGTAGAATATAGATAAAATGATATACAGGGTCACGCAAAGAATTAGCAACATGGTCATCAATATATGATAATTTCTGGAAATGTGATTTAAGTGGCTTTAAGAATTTGTTTGTTTGAACTAAAATTTAACTAAATACTGGCTGTAGTAAAGATACTGGATAAATTACAGGGCTGAAAAAAAGTATTGAAGTATTTTCCATCTATTAGAATAAAGTGCTGCAAGAGAAATTTCAGCCAGTTAGGCATTTTCTTGCTAAACTAAATTTCCCCATTATATTGTATATATATATACATCAACCGACGGATTAAATACAAGACTGTTCAAAAGTACTTCAATACGTATTTGGCTATGGACAGTAGCATCTTATTTCCCTAAATAACAAAATTTTGTTAAAGATTTCAGGAAGCGTTGGAAAGTGTTTCATAATCTATGCTTAACGCATGATTTTTCTTACTTGTTCTATTACGTATGCATTTTTCCAAATAAAAAATTAAACACGTATATTTTCAGAATAAAAAATAAATCACGGAATTAGGAATTATAGATAGAATTATGATTAATTAAATAAAAAAAAATATCAATTATAATTAAATAAATATAATATTAAATAAAAAATGTATCATTGTTTTGCGAAAATATCGCAAAAATCTTTGGAGACTAAAATTGAAATATTTTAAAGTGAAAAATTAACATAAAATAGTTTGACGAATGAACAGTTGAATATTACGTCATAACTTTTCTGTAGAAGACTTCAACGTAAAAAACGGAAAATGAAATTAATAGCTTGGCCGATTTTTTTAAAGCAAATATTACATCGTATTAGAAATATAATGAACGAATGGCAGTTGAATATGACGACTTTTTATATTTTAGACCAGGGCTGTCCAACGCGGCTCCCCCGGGCGCCATGGCGCCCTTTGAAGATTTTCTAGGCGCCCTCTTGAAGATCTCGTGTTTTTAAACATTTTAGAAGTAAAACTCCATTATAAAGAATGCTTTCTTTGAAATCATTAATATTTTATCAGCGATATTGTTAAAATCTGAAGCTTTTTTCTGAAGTTGAGAGCTGTTTAATTTGAAGGATATAGAGGCTCGATTTTTCTTTCTTGACTTTTGAAATTTCAGAGGGTTTTTTTTCTTCTTTTTTTCTATAATTTTGCTTAGAAAAAATAATAAACAGCTCAAAATGATTTCCATCTACTAAAGTACTTCCAGATTATCCCTCCTAAACCACCCACATGGTTTGGTCACTTTCATGTTTGTCTTTTCTGCTTTTGTACTTTTCATAAAACTAATCCACGCTTTCAAAAAAAAAAAAAAAAAGCAAACCGTTTTTTCACAGCCTAAAAGAAACCTATATCTCTGATATCTCTGATTTTCATATTATTTATTATTATTGTTATTATAGACGCGATTAAAGTTTCTGGCTCCTTACCCTACAAATATTTTTGATATAGTCTTCTTATTTTAAAAAAAATATATATAATTTGAAATTTAATACGCGTAACTCCATAACTGTAGGGGTCTTTTGTTTACCGCTGTACGATTCATTTGCATTATGTGAAGACGTCTGCGTATACTAACACTATGCGATAATATTGCCACATGTTTTTAATCACGTAAATATTGGCGCCCTTCGTTTAGTGCCAAGAGCCAAGATGCGTCCCTGGTTACTGAAAGGTTGGACAGGCCTGTTTTAGACTATTTAAATCAACTACAGATATTATCCTTCAAATCCTTTATGTATTATAAATGTATGTTATTTGGGAGGAAAATACACATTTAAATAGAATACTTTATTAAGATTAGTTGGAAATGGCGCATATTTTGGTGGTCATTCATTTTTTTTGTCAGTCAAGTTTCATGTTAATTTTCAATGTAAGTGTAACACGCCCTTCGAAACCTAATTGAAGAATTATTTCTAAAATGGGGGCGGAGTCATTCAGTCTCTGCACCAATGAAGATTATGTGATTGGGCGGTCGTCTTGAATAATTAAATTTCTTATTCTCATATTTTATAGTTACTTTATTATGATATTATATTATTTAAAAATATATTCTTAATTATTTTCATCGTTTGTGGGCAACATGCATTATGAACTCTGATATTTCATGCCTATAATTACTGAAGAATATTTTCTGTTGCTTACTTTTGTGAGGTGTTTGAAGCAGCATTGAATAAAGCAGCTATTTTGATAGGTTCGAAAGAAATATTTATTTGCATACATATATACAGAATTCAGAGGTAAACGTCGCCAATCGTGTGCCGAAGTGTATCATTAAGTAAATAATTTCTACTGTTATAGATGGCATTGCGATTTGCATATATTCATATGATTTGTGTGATTTACAATATTTTACTATTAAAAGAGAAAAATCTGGCAGATTTATTTGCTTTAAATGTAATGTAAGAGTAATAAAATACTAACTACATAAAAAATATGCAATATTATACTGATCATTAAAAGCTTCAATTGATTAATCTATATTACTATACTTATACATTGATAAGAAATAATAAAAGTTTGGCCTAGGAAGCCTCTCTAAAATTTGTATTTTCTAAATATAATTTTGAATTGATAAAATATTGATATTTAAGATTCATAAAAAAAAAAAAAAAATATTTTTAGGTATCATTTTATCAGATAACTGAATACAATAACAGCTTCCTTTCTTTGTTCTGTCTTTATATTATTGTATTTTTGTAGAATATAACAAGTCATGATTTCATGAACATTTCAAGCAGTAGAAATATCACCGTAGACTATGTTATTATTTCAATAAATATTTAATTCAAATTATTTTATAAAAAAAAAGTATAAAATTATAAATTTTCATTGACTATAAGTTAAAGTATAATATATATATATGATAATATTAATTTATAGAACATTAATTTTACATTAATATTTTATAGTAATTTATATAATAATAATGTAACAAATAATATTTAATTTTTTTATAAATAATAATTCATAATTACTATTAATTAAAAAAAATATTTATATTATCATTAATATTCATAAATATATAGTTATAAATGTAAATAGATCATATATTTATTAATCTTTATATAATCTTAATATTAAAATAGAATGTATTAAAATACAAAGTTTATATAATATTGTCTTCTAACTGCACATTCTATTTTGCTTTAAGTTTTATAAATTTGCTTGGATCAAGATAAAAATAAAAATTAAAAAAAAATTACTTTCAAAGTTGTGGGTACCTTAAAGAATTTTCAGTTCGGAAGCATTTTATAACTTATCAATATCTTTTTTTATTTTCCTTTTTTACGTAAAGGTATTGATAAATTATCAATGTCATTTTTTCCTTTTACTATGCAAATGTAAACGCTGTTTCGAAGTCTGAATTAACTAAAACTAAACTTAACTAAAACTTTTGATAGAACTAAAAAAAAAAAAAAAAAAAAAAAAAAAAAAATCCTTTTCGAGGGTGAATTTTAAAGGATTTTCAGTTTCAGAGCATTTTACAATTTATTAAAACCTTTCATTTTTTTAACATAAAGATTATTGATAAATTATCAATGCCATTTGTTTCTTTTCACTATGCAAGTGTGAACCGCCTTTTTGAAACCGGATACAAATATTACTATAAAAATAGGGGTGGAGTTATAAAGGCAATAATTTAAAAATAGGGGTGGAGTAATACAGAATATTCATATAATAATGATAATAAGGCAGATTTTTATCCATCAACTGGGATGAACAAAATTCTGTTCTCGCAAATTATGTAATTATTTTCATATATTTTTGTACGTTGTTTGTTATTACTATTATTTTTATTATTATTATTAATCATTTTGATCATTTCTATAAATATACTTTATGAGTTCTGACATTTATGAACCCATACTTATCTAGGAATATTGTAGTTATGCTGTATTTTACTGGGTTGTTTGAAGCGCCTATGAGTACAATAAATATTCATGTGGATCAAAATTAATTTTTTACATGCATACATATAAAACGCTGAGAAATTTTATTTATACTGAAAGAACTTGCAAATGGAATGTGATAACTGTGTATATAACCAAATTATTGTGCCGGACCTGATGAATCAGACAGCACAGTCCCGAATTGGAAAAATTTAAGAATTAACCATATTATCTTGACAACTTTGAAAGAAAGCGAAGGGAAAAAAATCACAGAGGATAGGGGAATTGATGCGGATAATTTTCAGTTTAGTATGAAATGAGGCCTTACAGATAAAATTAAATTTAATTGAATCTCAGAAATGCATTTAGATATTTAATAGATTACCACATTGTTAATAAATCCGATTCCAATAATATATCGAAGATGCACCATTAACAAATAAATCTAACATAAATAAGCAATATTAAAAAAATTCAGTAAATAAACTAAGTTAAGTTCGTTAAATGTAATCAATAGATGAACACTTACTCGTATACTAATGTTCATAAAATTGTTTCTATCACGACTAAAGACTAAAATACTTTTAAAAACATACACTTTTTAAATTAAAACTCACACCAGAAATATTTGACAGTGAAATATTACGATTAAAATAATAAGGTTTTATTTAATGTCAAATGCAAAACTCTTTATTGAATTTAGGGTCGGCCATTTCGATTCATCTTGAGGAGTCGACTCTGACTCGATTCACTTGGTTAATGAGTCGAGATAGTGAGTCGACTCCCGACTCACTTACGATTGGTTGGTTGTTTGTAAAAATGACGCAATTTTATGTCTTCTATCACGTATATCGCGCAAAAGAGAATTTTTAAATGTATGCTCGAATTATTTTGCTTTAGTTTTTAGATAAAAGATATATTTTTGTGGTAAGAGCCGAAATTTTCAGTCCTGTACCGGCCCAGAACGTATAAAAAATAATGACCTGGTTGGTAAAAAACATAAATGTTCGCCCAACTTGCTTCGTACATAACAGTAATTAACCCAACAAGAAAAAAGTTAAAATCTTCTTCTTAGCCTGATCCAACATAGTTAAATTTGTAGAAAACATGGATTTTTCCGTTTGAGAAGTTCTAATCAAAAATTAATATTTTAGATTTTTTTATGTTTATAATCTTTATTTTTAAAGAAGAACCCTATGCTATGATATTCATTTTTTAATTATTGTTAATTTGTATGTAAATGTTTCAATTGATATTAGTATTGTTAATCCACATATTATGTGCTATTCTACGCATTAGAGGCTTAAAAATCTGAAAAATGCTACAAAGTAAAATCCTCCAAGACGGAATAACATTAAATAAAAATTCGCTATAGAAGAGTTCCCTTCTGATCGCTACGAGGGAAAAAAAGGTTAGACCCGAACCAGTCTTTTAGTAAAAAGTAAGTCTCGAGCTCGGCTTGCGAGAATGCAATGACAAGGCCCAATCCGAGGCTTGTAAAATAAAGTAAGGCCCGACACGAGTGCCTCCAAAAATAGGCCGGAGCTTCGAGCCAGGATCCGGCAATCAAAGCGTTTAAAACTATTAGACTGTTTTCTTACCCCCCTTTTTTTGAGGGGGGGGGAGGGTCTTTACTTAAAAATTTAAAGCTGATACTTTAAGTTCATTATGTTCTTATATTTATAAATTATTAGTTCATCATTTGTAAGTTCAGGACATTTATTCACAAATATCCCCCCCCCCCAAAAAAAAAGAGAAATATTAGTACAAATTAAGTTAATTCATTTTTAAAAATTTTTTAATTATGTGTGCGTTTAGATATATGTCATGTTGGTTATGTCGGAAAGATATCGTATCATCGAATTAAAAATAAATTAATTACTTTACGTTTAGATTCTGTAGAAAATATAATGCAAAAAATATATATCCCCCCTCCCCGGTCTAGTCTATTTCTGAATTTATTAAAACTAAAATTATGGAAAAAAGGGGACAACAGTAGTTTATTCAAATTTTGCTGGAAAATAATAGCGATTATCCTGAGTCTAATTGTTTTGTAGAAAATTGCATTTTTCGTTTCACATAAGCTTTATATTGCAGGGCTCAATGTCAGCATGTTTTAATGTACAATTATAAAATTGATAGTCTGACTATTGAGGGGATTTCGAATCAAATAACATTTTCCATTTGTTTAATAAATGAACTGCTAATCAAACTAAATACGAAAAAGGAAAAACGGAGTTGTTGTACTGTGTTTGAAGAGGTGAAGAGATATTAGAAAATTTAAGATTCAATTCTAGGGGATAAAAAAAAAGAAACTCAGCATTGACATAATTTCTGATGCATTTTTATTTAGAACTTTAAAAATTGACAGGCGGCTAAAGAGGAGATGAAAAATCAAACAGCATTTCCATTTTTTAATAAATACATTACATATGAAGAAAAAATGTATTCTTGTCATGAAAGGACAAGTTTTTCTCTTTTCCCTTGCAATATAAACTTCAATTTTAAGAGTAATTTTCTAACGTATTTTGCCAAAAATTGGAAAGCGCCAATCCATTACATAATTTCTGAAGAAGAAAACTTTTCAATTTTACGAGTTTTTTTTTTTTTTTTTTTTTTTCAACTAAAAATGTATTCAGAAATGTGTAAGAAAGTAGCTTTTTTGAATTTAAGAACAGATTTTATAAATTCAGAGAAGTATTTTCAGAAATCTACAGAAAATACAGCTTTAAAAGCTACGACATTTTTAACCCTCTTTTTTTTTTTTCTTTTATTCCAAATTACATTATTTTTTTAACGAATGTTGAAGATTCCTAAAATCTAAGTAAACGATAACATTGCTGTTGCTATTGTGTATTTTCTGTCTTGCGAATACATACTAAACTAAAATATTGCTCATGAATGTGCATAAAATATTCTTAAGAAAATTATTGTATGCTAAGAAAAATCGGATTTTTTTGTAGAAATTGAACCGGACCGGGTAAGTTTATTAATTTATTCATTTGTATGCGTCGGGACCGGATAGCACTTTTTATTTTACATTAGCTTGGGGTAGCTTTCGCTTGTACCAGACCTGGTTGAACCTGTGAGCTCCTCTAAATAAATTATGAATATTTGCAAGTTTTCTGTAATTTTAATAAATGTCATTTTACCAATCTATCAAAATGTTCAGTGTCTGGGACATAATTTACTCCTTATGCGATCATAAAAAAGCGGCGGGGAGACTAATTTTTTAATTTTTTCCCTGATATTTACAGTTTTTATAATTGACTTCCTTTTGAAATTCTATTTATAAAATCATGATAATATACTGAATAACTGCCAGGTTTTATGTTTTTATCCTACCACTATTCAAAAATAATAATAATAATAATAATAAATTAAAAAATATATATTTTAAAATTATCGGAAATTTAGGAAAACAAGCAAATTCCCTTCATAAAAAATAACTATAAGAAATAAGCATAAAATATCCTGCACCTGCAAGATTGATCCCCTCTCCTCCCGATTGACACTCAGAACTTACTTGCGCTACCAAAAGAAAAAAAAAATCAAATCAAATAAATAAAATAAAATAATCAGGAAATATTATCCGAATCTGGTTTGAAAAAAGAAATATTTTAAAGAATCGACCGTCTAAACTTAAAAAAATTATATGAAAATTATATCCATTTTTACATTATCTGCAAACATTTATAATTTATAAAATATATATATATATATATATATATTAAAAGAATATATTCGTAATCAAATGAAGGACAACACTTTATCTAAAATACATCAATCATAAAATAAACTCATAAAACTTTTTAGCAGTGGTGAATTCGGAAAGTGGCCCGGGGGTCAGGCATTCCCGCGGAACAATGAGATCCCCCCCCCCTCTGAAATATCAGGCATTTTGTGTTTTAAATGGTAAAAGAGTGCAGTCTTTATCCCACCCAAAATTCTTTATAACATCCACCTACACCCACAGATATCTCCTCTCGAAAAAAATGTGTCTTAATTTAACACTGTTTTTTAAACAATTTGCTATTAAAATAAAATTTTATTTCTCTTTCTTCAACTTTTTTTTTCTATATTGCATCAGATAAAGGCAGTTGAAAATATTTCCCTAACCAGTTCTACTTTCTTCTAGCAAAATATACAAACATAATATCTGCTCTGTTTGATCGTCTTTCTCCTATACGGAAATCAACACAAGCTTATCATAAATTCAATTTATCTTCCCAGAAATACCCTACTGAATGCCCCTTTTTCCATAAATTCAATTAATCTTTCCAGAAATAACCAGCGAAACGCCCTTTTTTCTCTGCTCCTCCCACTCTTTTCATTCATTCGGTATCTTCCTAATACGTGAAATGCACATCTACACTGCTCCGCTTTTCCCAAAATCCCCAACCGCAATATAAAGTCAAATGAAGACATTTGTTTGTTTTTTGCTAAAAAGCCCAGCGCGGATTCGAAGAGTCGAAATCTGATACCGAATCGAAAGAGTGGTTTTCAAGAAGTCGAAGAATCGAAGAGTCCACCACCCAATCTTCAACTCTCGACTCTCCAAATCCGACACTCTGTTAAACTGGTCCAACCACTCTTTGAGTGAGTGAGTTGACTTTTCGACTCTTCGACTCCGAATCCCAAACTGAGTTGAAATGAAAGTTCGACTCTTTTGAGTCGACTCCGTTAGCCAGATAGGAGTCGATAGTTCGATTCACTTGTAAAGAGTCGAGATTTAGAGTCGACTCCTCGACTCTTCGGCCAACTCTATTACTTTCCATCACCTCAGAGATTTTAATTGTTAATTGACTTGAACAATTCGAGAGCATGATGTTTGATTTGCAATATGAGAATTTCATCTTTGATAAAATTAATATTTTGTATTATTATTATGGTCTTATGGTGTGATAAAAGGCATTTAAAATCGAAGAATATTTTTTTAATTATTTTTATTACGCCAAATTTAAAACATAATTTGTTCATACTGCTTACAATACGCTTGGCTGTTTTTTTTTCTTGTATAAAGCAGTTATTAATTCTGCAAATCGTAAAGGCATAATTAAATTTGTTATATCACTGACTACTTTTTATTGTACGGAGTAAACATTTTAAACCAAGTATGTTATATTAAAATATCATCTTTTTTTACGCAGGTTTTGTCATGTAACACAGGACCGACATTTTGTTCAACAGAAAACTCTTTTTCTAGCAGATTGTTTTCGAAAATAGACTTAAATAGTATTTTTTCCGAACAAAATGAAAAATCATGTATTAAAGGGTTTAAGTATGAAGACGCCTTATTTAGTTTAGCACAATTGAAACAAGCGACCACATCCCCGTCCTTAATAAAAAGAAAGAAGAAACCACTTTTTTATGTAATTGATGAGTTATTAAAGGAAATACACTAAGTATCAATAACCTAATCGAAATTTCAATTAAAAACGAATTTTACCCAACTTTACTTTCTAGCAGGTATAGATGGAAACGATTTACTTTGAATTTTTTGTTTTAAAATTTATGATTTACAATACTAATAATTGGAAGATATTGCAAAGGTATTATACAACTATTGAAAATAAATCCAACTATTGAGATTATTACAAATATTACCATATATATTGTGAAGACTTGTTTCAGCTATTGATTTAATGTTTTTTTTTTTTTTTTTTTTTTTTTTTTTTTTTTAAGTTTGGAAGCATTTTATAATTTACTAATGCGTTTCTTTTTTTAGCTAAGTATATATATTTTTTTATTATGCAAGTGTGAAACGCCTTTCGACACCTAATAGAGACATTACTTTTAAAGTAGGGGTGGAATTATATACAGAATAATCGGTAATACTAGGTTATCCCGTCGACCAAAAAATTATCACCAAATTATAAGTTTAAATGCCAATAATGGATGATCGTAAATGTCACATTCAATGACAATAAATACGATTCACGTGTTTAAAATATCTATAAGTGATTTTTATTTCGACTTTTTATTTGTATTTTTATTAATATTCTACTAATTATTTGTTTTTTTCGTTATTTAAAATAAAAATTACGTCAATATGTATAATTTGGCTATTAGTTTGGCGATTTGTATAATTTGGCGAAATTAGTTGACGGGATAACAGAGTAGTACCGAATATTCATATAGTAATGATTAATGAGGCTGATCTTCACCCATCAATTTCTATAGAAAAATTGTGGCTCCCAAACTTTGAAATTATTTTAATATGCTTTTATATTCTATTTTCTTCCCTTTTTTAAATTTATAATGATTTCGAACATTTTTATAAATATATTTTACGAGTCTTGATATATTTTAAGTAAGCATAATTATTTAGAAAATGTCATTTTGGTATGTTGTATTTTTGAAGTACTCGAAGCGCCTTCGTGTGCAATAATGTTTCATAAGGAATAGAATGAATTTTTTATGTACATACATATAAAACGCTGAGCAAAGTTCTATTATGCTGATAGATTTTACGAAAGGAAAATAATAACATTGTATATAATTACATTTTTTACAGGGTAAAAAATGTACCCTGTAAAAAATGTGGCAAAATTGTAATTTTGTTTCTCCTTATTTTATTAAAAATGTTAAAAAAGGATGTTTTATCCAACTCGATGAAAAATATTTTATTACATATAGGTGCATGAGCTTTGAAAATAACACCCATAGCTTAATTTTTCAAAACTGGCTTTTATTTGTTGAATTATATTAATATGAATATTGCTTAAGTTGCAGTAAAACCTGCAGCTTAGTGAACTGAAAAATCAGTTTGCGGCGGTCAGGGGGTTAAATTATTGCACTGGATCTGATGAATTACTCTGCACAGTCCCGTAGTGGTAAAATTTGCGAATTATCCATATTATCTCAAAAACTTTAAGTGAAAGTGATGAAAAAAAGGTACAGAGGAGTTGCTTTCGATAATTTTCACTTTAACATGAAATGAGACCTAACAGATAAAATTAAATATAATAGAATCTCATAAATGTATATAGCTATTCAATAGGTCATCGCATTGATAATAAATCCAATTCCAATAATCTATCGAAGATGCACATTAACAAATAAATCAAGCATAAGTAAGCAAAATACAGTTTTTTTAGTTATTAAATTAAGCTGAGTATGATGAATGAATCACTTACTGCTATTAATTGAGAAGCTCTTCCTTCCATACTAATGAACCTTGCATTTATGAGAATAAAAATTAACGAATTAAAAAAAACTGTATACTTTTTAAATTAAAACTTACACCAGACTTTTTTACAGGAAAATATTAATGTAATATTAATACATTTACATCGTCCAGTCGGGTTTACAGTAGTCAGTAATGGTAACTCGTGGAAAATTTCCCTTTTCGTGGGGAAAACAGAGGCCTGTGGGGAAAAGGGAATTTTTGTACTTTTGTGGGAAATTTCGGCGTTTTTGAGATTTTACTTCCACAATTTTTTTTACCCGAAATAGGCGGAATAACATTTTTGCTGATGTGATTAGTGTACGCAATTCTTAATTTTTCGTAATCTGAAGGATTGGTCATAGATGTTGAATGATCTTTGCCACAGCAGAGGTAGGTGGGACAAGCAGAGTTAAAGCAATTTGGTAGCCCCCCCTTTCTATAAACTGGATAGATAAATTTTATAACTGAGAAATATTAACTCTAGGAGGGTGCAATAGATACATTGTATCCTCATAAGTGTTAATTCCCGCTTCTCTCAAATCTGTTTTTGATGTTGAATGTGATCTTTTACAAAAGACGGAGGTAGAGAATCAAACATGAAAAAAAAATTTTTCATGTTATGCAGCAATGAAATTCCTGGGAAAGCCATATAATCGAATTAATACTGATTAGGAAAAAAAGTCTTGAATTATCTATGTCTAACATATATTGTAAAATTATTTTTTGCTGTTTAAGAGTGAATCCTCGGAGAAAGAAATGTCTTTTTCAAAGGGATAATACAACATTTTCAAAATATTATGTTAACAGATGTAATGCACATATTTCTAGCAGATATATTAAAAATATTTAAAAACCAAAAGTTTGAATTTATTACTGACAGTTGAAAGAATGTGCTTAGTTTATATAAACCAAGTTTCTTTTTTTAGGATGTTGATTCTTAAATGCATATTCTGCTATTTAATAAAATAAGAAAAAACTTGGAAAGTTTTCACTTGTTTACTTTTACTATACATTCCCTTGAAAAATTCTTTTTAAATGTTTAAAAGAGCAAAAGCGGGGCGATAATGTATGAAATATTGTTGCTATAAAGTTTTCGGACTGAAGGCAGCACCGACAAGCTTAATTGTGAGGGGAAAATCAGGCCGACGTGGGAATTTTTGAGGGAGAATCAGGCTGACGAGGTTACCATCAATGACGCATAATCATTTAACTCTTTCTGGGGTTGGCTTCTGTGAGTCTATGAAAGTAGTGTCCAAATGTGAAACAACGGAATATTTACATGCAAATTTAGCAGGGAACGCTAAAGAAAGTCCAAAGAGAAGCTCATGTTTGTTTATTACTTCTCTTTTCTTCTGGAGATCAGAATAGAATTTTTAGAAAATAATCAGAGAAATAATTTAACACTTTGAAGCAGATTTTTTTAAATTGACGAACATAATCAGTTACTGGTTACTGGATTTCTAACATTTGGGTAGGACTAGTTGGCAGAACATAGACAAAACATTCCGTATACGCTTTTCACAAATTTCATATCTAAAACCATGATATAACCAATATCTTCTGAGCTCCTCCCCCAACGTCTTCTGTTTAATGAAAAAGAGGGGAGGGACAAAGATTCCGAAAATAATTTCCGTACCTAATTCCCAAAGAGAAAAACTACAAATATGGATTTCTTATGCTGTTTCAAATTTAAATGTAAAAAGACTGATTTACCAACTATCAAAATTCAAAATACTTACACATACAAATGTGAAAGAAAATGTATTCACTTTTATCTGACATATATCAATGATAAATTTAGTAATTAACATACTTTTATTACCCTGCTATTATAAATAAAAAAAAATTCCCCTATGTATTAAATTATTTTTATATTATATGTAAGAATACATTCCACTATCCTACTTGATTTCTTAATTTCCAAAACAATCCAAGTCTGATAACATACTGGATCGCCTATACAGTGTCCAAAATACTACATATTTAATTAATCGAATAAAAAAGTAAAATATATACAAATTTAACGATGCATTTCGTATTTTGAAATTTATGATTTAAGGTTTTAATATTGCAGAGGTATTATTGAATTATTAAAACTGCACTGAAATATCGTGAAAGTCTCATCCCGTTATTATTTTCTTCACTTATTATTTATCAATCAAGTTTCGTCTTTATTTTCAATGAAAGTGAAGCACGCCTTTCGAAACCTGATTGAAGTATTATTTTAAAAAAAGGGGGCGGAGTAATTCAGTCTTTCACCAATAAGAAGAATGTGGTTGGGCGATCAGCTTGAAGAATTGAAGTTCTTGTTGTCATGTTTTATAACTATTTTGTTATGATATTATATTATTTTAAAAATGATTGAAAAAGTATTGTTAATTATTTTTATCAATCGGGGGTAACATGCATTATGAACTCTGATATTTTACTTCGCGGTACGATTTGAATACAGATTTAAATTATATGCTTGAATTATATGCTTTAAATTATATGCTTGAATAAAATATCTAATTTTTGAATATTGCTAAAAGCCTTTAAGAATAATAAATAATTATGATTGTGTAGTTTTTTTTTACTATATCTTTAAGCGAAAAATTGCAAAAAAACAATGATAATTATTCTTAAAAAGTTAAAAAAAATACCGTACCTCATTCTATGAAAACAAAAAATATATTTTTTCTTTTCTTTTCCTTTTTTATGGATAAAAGGTACACCTATTTGTGTGTGTTAAATATTCCTTAGATTGGTCATGTCAAGCTTCAGGTTGTGTGACAAATGTCATACGTAAATATTTACAAATATATATATAAAATACCAAAAAGGACAAATCATCGATGTCTGCTAAAATTAAAATGGTCAAAGCTAAAATTTCTGAAATACAGAAAATTCTTAGGATATTATTTTTTATTAATAATAAAATGAAAAAAAAAAAAAAAAAAAAAAAAAAAAAAAAACATGTATTGGTCTGATTTTACTGGGGACGCATGCTAAATGAGGGAAGTATATAGTATTGATCCTCCCTCCCTTTCTGCACTGTTTGTAGGAAAGGCAAATTGTTTTCAAAGATCTACTTTTAGGCGAATTCCTCTCTCCCAGACGTTCGTTTTGGGGAGGACAGGGAATGCGGTCTATGGTGTCAATAGCGCCGAACTAAGTAAAGCGTCACCATACTTAAACTTTTTAAAGCATGATTTTTTCATTTCGTTCGGAGAAAAAAAATCATATTTGAGTCTATTTTTGGAAAATTATGTTCTAAAATACGTTTCTGAAAACGTTTATTTTATTTTCTGTTGCACATAGTGACAGTTGCAATTACAAAACAAAAATTGTTGAAAAAAAAATATAATTTTAAGTATTTTACTTACTTTAAAGTGTATACATTGTAAATAACAGCTGTTCAAAGACATAATAAATTTAATTATGTTTTTAACAATTTGCAGTGTTAATGACTGCCTTATAGGAAAAAAATATTCCAAAGCATCAATGAAATATCTGTTAATTTCCCCGCAATAAATAAATAAATAAAGGATTCCGCGACATTAAATGCATGTTATCACATGTAACACATAATAAAAACATAAAAGATAGATTTCGCCAAAAATCAAAGCGCGGTATTGCAAAAAGATATCATGCAACACCCTACACTGTAAAAAAATTCACCCTTTTGCTGCATCGTCCCTTCCCTACTTTTATAGAATATCTCTCTTTTGACCCATGAGAATGCTCCATAATTGGGTGAAGTAATAGCTTTCTATAAAAGCGATGGAGTGACGATGCAGCAAAATGGTCAAATATTTAACAGGTGTATCTTTGCACAATATATTTAAGAATTTAGATATTTGAGGTGAAGGGACGTGTGAGGTAAAAAATTACCACCGAAGGAAGGAAACGCCACGCCAATATTGGAAAGTGGAAAGTGGCAAGAGCAACATTTTTTGAGATTTTTGCCAGCTGCTTCCGACTTCCGACAAAACAGCACGGCACGAATTTTTGATAGCATGAAAGAAAACTTTCAATAAAATATTGGTCTTATTTACTTTAAAAATTTACTGTTTATATTTTATGGTGTGTGTTTTTAAATAAACATTCTGTGTTTTGGTTTATGCCTGAGTATATTTAACTATTAAATCTTGAAAGGACCTCATTTCCCTTTGATGTTCAACATTCTGTAAGATAAACGGAAAAAATAATTAAAAAAAGCTCCTAAACGGCAAACTTTCGATGTGAGCACAGTTTAATACTTTTATTTAATGTTTTATTTTTTAATAATGTACATAGTTATAGTATAGTTATATATCATAGTTATATATTTATTTCTAGATTTTATTTTGACAAATTTCATTAAAAGATCATATTAAGATTTAAAACCTTAAAGAATTTGAATTTCTCAAATAGTTAAGACACGTTTAAAATGAAATTGTTTTCCATTTCTTTGAATTCGTTCATTCAAAAATTGGAAAGTTTTCGTGCCATGCTGAACCAATCTTTTGACTTAAAAATATCAGCTAGTTAACAATTTATGGAGTAGAATTGAGCATAGATACATACATAAAAAAAAATTAAATAAAATAGACGTTTTTTTAACATTTCAGAATCAGAGTCGATGGCTAAAGGCGTGATTAACGTTTTGACGAGAGGCGTGCGCAGAATGTTTGGATTCGCTTAAATATTTTTATTGCATACGAACTTTATTTTAAAAAAATAATAAAATGAATTGCTACCAAATGCTTTTAAATATTTATTTTGCGGTAGTTCAATATTTAGTGAACCTATATTTTCTGTGTACAATTTTTCTTTTATTAATAAATTTTCTTCACATGAGGATTAATCATAGTATGTAAAAGCCTGATACTGGTTTGGATTTCAAATGTTTTTTAATAACCGAAAATGTTCATTCAAAAATTTAAAAAAAAAATCTTTGTGTAAGATAAAAAATTTTAACAGGCTGCCATTTAAAGATAATGATAGAAACAAATTTGTAATTTGTTTTTAAGTGATTTTCTTTTATTTGTTTACTCCCTCCTTGTACACACTGAACACAAAATATACCGCCCACGCATTCATCTAATGAACAATTTTCATTCTTTTTTCTGACAAAACACTATTATTTATTCCGAAATTAAATAATCCTAAGGGATTCAAGAAATTTTCAAAAAATGTGCTTATTGAGTCTCCATGTATCCTCAAATTTTATATGCAGAAATGAATTACATATATACATAAATATGAATATAAATTTTGTTGATGTTTTTTATCAATATTTCTTAGATATCTGTATATTAATATAAATTCACAACTGAAGTAAAAAATATATTTAAATAAATAAACCCTGATATCTGTAGAAATTAAAATGATATTTTTTATTTTAAATTTCTATTGCCACTGTTAAAGAAATCTTGTCACAAACCTTCTTTATTTAAAGTAATGGAAGAAAACATAAATAATGAAAACAAAAATAATAATTATAAAACAGGAACTTTCCGATCTTTGAAATTATGTGTACAAGATTTAAAATATTATTTAAAAATACTTTAAAAAAGCAGGCATATGAATTCGAGAGATAGTCCTTTCATTAATGTTAGCTTCTTGAAATTTCTGAGAGAATATTTCTTCACTAATATGTGGTTTTAAACCGTGTAGAGATGAACAGACATAAATTACAGTAAAGCTGGATGCGTTTCGTGTTTTGAAATTTAATATTTACGATTGACAATGAATTGACAATATTGTGGAGGTATTATTGAATTATTAAAGGTGCCCTGAAATATATTGAAATTATTATTCCGTTATTATTTTCTTCACTTTTCTATTTTTGAAGCTTAGAATTATTTGTCAGTTCCATCTTAATTTCCAATGCAAGTGCGACTCGCCCTCTGAAACCTGATTGAAGTATTATTATTAAAATGGGGGTGGAGTCATTCAATCTCCACACCAAAGAGGGGAATGTGACTGGGCAATCACCTTGAATAATTAAAATTCTTATTTTCATGTTATATAATTTTTTTATTATGATATTATAGTATTTTAAAAATGATTAAAAATATATTGTTAATTATTTTCATCATTTGTGGGGTAACATGCATTATGAATTGCCATAATCACTGAAGAATATTAGATGTCGCTTACTTTTGTTAGGAGCTTGAAGCAGCATTGAATAAAGCAAGTTTTCTTATACAAAATTGAGAAATAAACATGACCAATAGTGAGCCGAAGTGTGTCATTATACACCAGTTGTACATTAATTAATAAAACTGCGATATGTAAGCAAGATATGATTTATTCCAATTATTAGGTTTAGTACGGTGAATGTACATATTTGCGACTGCAATAAAAGAGATATCTCCGTTGAAATAAAAAAAAAAATGAGAAAATAATACACACTTTAAGTAAAAGCTCACACCAGAAAAATATTATTGAAAAATATATAAATTAAAGACAAATTTTTTTCACCTGATTCAGTTGATTTGAAAATATCGATAAAATCTGCAGCTGATACATAGAAGCAATAGGTTCAAGAATTGATTACATTTACAAAGGAAATACTTCAAATTTAGAGTTGGGCATTTCGATCCTTTTTGAGAGCCGAGTATAGTAACTCTCGATTACTAGCTTGACAGTATAAAGCGGACTCTTTGAGTAGGGTTAATGTATTTATTTATCGCTTGTTTGGCTTTGGCTAACTGAATTTATTTATTAATTATTATTACTCCCTCTGTCACAAATTATTTGCTACATTTGAATAAGTTTGAACTGATTATTGATACTTATGATTTGTGACTTTTTTTAACGTTTTTCAGAGATTTCAAGGAGTTATACTATCAATCAACAACATTTCCTCTTTAAATTCGAACAATCAGTTAAAAGAAATCCTGCCATCGCCGGCTTTGAAGCCACGCCCAATTTTGTAAGGATTTTTCGAGAAGTAATTGCATAAAACTGTGTTCCTAACTAATGAATCCCGAATTCCTTAGGAAGAAAATGGTCTATCTGGCATATTGTGGGTAGAGTCTTTTCGAAATAGGCATGACTAAAGGCGTGCGAACCTCGTAACTTTGCTTCGAAAAAATTGTCCCAAAATAGATGCTACATTTGTGGAAAGTAAACATGAGAATAAAAATACCAAGTTTTGATAATTTTAAACCCAAATAAAACAATTTTAATTTATGTTTATGAAATTTCTTTCACATATTATAGTTTCGGGATCTCATGCCAGGTTTCGCTTCGGGTAGATATTTATGACTCCACCTACCTGAAACGTAGCAATTAATTTGGGACAAAATTTCCGACTTAAATGTAACAACTAATTTGGGACGGAGTAATTATCATTATTATTATTATTATTATTATTATTACTTTTTTTTTTTTTTTTTTTTTTTTTTTTTTAGTATTTGAGCGTCTGGTTCTTACATCTGGTATTTACTATAAAATCTGGTTCTTATTTAGAGTTATTAACTAACAGCTCACTGAAAGTTATTAATTTAGATATCGGATCTTTTAGTAGTTTAATTTTCTCGTAGACGCTGTTGAGTTTATGGGGAATTTCGTCAAAAGATTTGACTTGCAGTTCGGATTTGATAGCTTGTAAAATTTCAAAAATCGAAGAAACATTATTTGTTAATTCTTGGAGCTCGTAAAGCTGCTGAGTTGGAGGACTAGGTTTAGAATTAGTTTTAGGAGTAATAACAGAATTTTGATTAATTTTAGTTTGGGGATTAATTTCGGGTTTAGCAGTTATTTGAGCATAACTTTTGCGAAATTGGGGTTTTACAGGATATTTAGAGCAACCTTTGTAATTAGTGGGATGATCAAGATTACAATTGGAACATTTAGGGGGCGGTTTAGGACCGTCTTTTATAAGTTTAATTTTACATTCGCTGGAGAGGTGGTCGCCACTGCAACCTACGCATTTGGGATTGTTGAAACATTGCGAGCTAACATGGTTAAATTGCTGGCAACGAAAGCATTGCACAGCTTTCCTAGCAGGTCTAAATTTTTCTATATTAACCCTAAGATGGAAGAGATTACGAATATTTAGGATATCTAAGGTATTACTTTTTTTAGGGAGCTCAGCCAAATAAAGAGGAAGAATTTTTCCGTCACGTTTACTTTTCATTTGGGTTATTTTAGTAACTGAAAAGCCCTTATTTTCAAGTTCATTTTGGATGTGATCCATGCAGACATTATTTTTCGGGAGACCCCTAATGACGACTTTGATTATAGCTTCTCTATCAGAGACTAGATAGTGCGGGACATTAATATTTTTAGGTGCTCATGGAGAGCCATTTTATCTTCTTTACTATCCGGAATAATTTTTAAATAATTACCGGCTAATTTGGCCAAGAAGTTAAGTTTTAGATCTGAGCAAAGTTGCTCAATGAGTTGAAGGGTATTGATTTCGCGATTGTCTATCATGATGGGTTTAGGTTTTTTAGGTTTAGTTTCATTAGTATTATCATTAACGGTTAGCTCATTAGTAGTAGTATCACTAACATTAGAAACGGAGTCCATATCGATGACACTGTCATTATCAATAGTTAAGCTATTTATCGGACTATTAGATCTAGATATATTATTGTTCTCAGCAGCGTTACTAAGCATTTTTTTCCTACGCTTATTCCTACTAACAAGGATAAAACCCTCATCAGCGTCTTTAGAGATAGATGAATTAGAATTATTTTCATTAATTTTACATGAATTAGGTTTAGGATTAAGTTTATCATTATTAGAATTTGTAGAACTAGAATCTCTGACGTTAATTTTAGAGTTAGCGGTATTTACTGGACAATTTTCAGTTAATAGATTAATATCGTAAGTTTCATTATAAAACGTAGCAGCATTAACGTATTCCCTATGTAAGTCTTTTCGACGTTTCATTTCAATTATCGCATCTTTACGACTAAGATGCCAAATACGAGCATAATTTTTGACAGTATTAGAATTAGGATCCAGAAAAGAGATAGGAGAATGGGAAGATGTGCCAGACATACCATTACCCGGTGACGATGTTGCTGTCTCTCTCTCTAGCCGAAGCCGCTAGTGTACTGTAAATATTGCGAGGAGAACTTAATACCGGTAAAGGCGCTCACTCGCGTTTGAAATTGCCAGTTTAAAGAGTTTCTTATAGACAATTGGCATTTAAAAAAAATAACATATTATTCAATAAATTTACTGGTATGAGTTGATTTTTTCGTAAAAATTAACTGTAGTTTAAATTAATGACATTTAATAGTACACACCTTATGATCGCATCATAAAACATACATTCGAAGTAAACCATTTCCACACACGTCATCCAGAAAGTTAAAAAGGATATATATAATCTATATACATGTACTTGGATTGTACTTAGATTATGAACATGTTTTTCTGTTCATTCTAATGCAGAATAGGATTAGCAAATTGATTATGAATCTACAGCAACTAAACATGGAGTTAGATATCTTCATGCATCTAACCAAACAAAAATTCCCAACTAGATACAATGTCACTTTCAAATGTGTTTCAGCAAAAAAAATTGTTAAAAAAAATGAAAAAATAATTAAATCTGAAACAGACAAACTCTCCATTGTTTGTTTGTCTCAAAGCATTGAAGATGCTTCTTCTTCAATGTCTTTATTTTTAATTAATTTATTTAGTATTGTGTCAGTTTAATATAACCGATTTTATTCACTTTAATTCATTAATTATCAAATTTAATAGATTTTACGTTTTTTACTTAATACTTCATTATTGGATATAAAGGTAACAGCTAAAAATATACACATTTTGTGAACTCTAACATTTTTAACGGTTCTGATACAGCGAACATCGGATATAGTTAACTAAATTTTTGGTCGCTTGAAGTTCGTTATAGGGGGTTAGACTGTAGCATATAAAGATTCTGTATAACTTCACCTCATAAAGATGCTTCTTCTCAAAATAAATATTATATTAATTATTATTACTGTTATTATTAAATATTACTATTAATAATAAATTACAATAAAGACCAATATCCTGTATAATTATCTGCATTTTCAGGTAGCAAACTGTCTGTTTATCGTTAAAAATGAATTATAGTTTTTTTTTAACTTTTCATTAAGACTGAATTTCAATCTTTTTTCGAAATCCATGCTGGAGATATCTTTTTTTATTTACTTATTTTTAAATTTATTTCTTGAGTTATGTGTGTGAATATAGCAGAGGAAATGTTTTAAATTTTTTCTTTGGTTTTAGCTGTCACAGATTGACAGATTATTTGGTAAATAATAAAATAAATATAATTTTTTTTTCATTCGTGAAATTTCAATCCTTTAATTCATAAAAATCACAAAGCTTTTTTTATTTTATTTTTTTTATTATTATTATTCTAAATATTTGCGCCTAAAATGAACTGAAAAGTATGATAGACACAAATTTTGAAAATATCAATGTTTCATTCGGTGGTGCTGCCATCTTTTGACTATTCAGAGAAAGAAAAGATGCATTCATAAGTCTTGGGATCCAAACCAAACAGCAGTCTTTTTAATTGATTAATATTAAAGGATTTTTATGCATCATGGTTTTAATTATTTTTAAATTGCATGTAAAAAACCGCGAAAAACATAAAATTAATGAATCAAGAATAAAGGAATTATTTAGAATATTCGCATTAATTTACAATAATTGAATTATTTCATTTTTTCTTTTAGGATTTATTGACTAAGTGCCAGATAAAATTGCTGCAATTTGCAGCAATGCACCACCGATTTTCAAAAGTTATAATTAGATAAATTCATTGGGTTTTAGGAGTTTAACAAAACGTTGTTTTCTTTCTTTCTTTTTTATTTTAATTATTTACGCTTAAAGTGAACAGCAAAGTATCATAGAAACGTACTCTAAAAATATCAATGTATTATTTGGCGGTGCTGCCATCTTCTGACCATTCAAAGAAAGAAAAGATGCATCCGTAAGTCTTGGGATACGAACCAAACAGCAGCTCTTTTTAATTAATTACCGTATTTTCCTGCGTATAATCCGCGGATTATCTGTTAAAAAACCTCGAAAATTCAAGTGCGGATTATCTGCCGGTGCGGATAATCTCATGAAATTTTTTTCAAGTTGAACTGATTACCCATTTCTACCGGCAATTATAAAATGTAAACATATAAAATCATTGTCTGTTTGGGAAACCGTTTGCGGAGCTGCTTGTGATTGGTTCACATATGACGTGACCGTTCTAGTGGGAGTGGCCTCCGATTTTTAAAGAATATTTGTCTAGTCTTTTTGCAACATGCTTCTATGAAGAATACAGAGTTTCTCAACTCATCTTGATCCAAAATTGCAATCTCATCATTTGTTAGCTGAATCTTCTTTTATTTGTCACGTGGAAAAAGAATTTTGCTTACATTACACAGCTGAATTTAGCTGGATATAATAGAGAGGGCAAAGTTTGTAACAGATCGAATAAAATCGATTGCCATAATCGAATGTTCGATTATGGCAAAAGAAAAAGGAAAAAAAAAATATTATTCACAGAATAAGAGTATCTTACTTATTTTATTATTAAATACTAAAAATTAATATTAATAAATAATATTTTTACCTGCTATTATTAAACAAATGTCAAATATTATTGGAAATAGATCGAATAAAATCGATCACCGTAATCGAATTTCTGTTATAGAAGAAGAGCTATGAAAAATTTTTTAAACTATTGTCAAATATTATTGATACTAACGATTATTATTTTAACTTGTAGTTATCCTATAATTATTTATTTTATTTACAATTATCATTTAAATAGGACAACTAAATCAATAGAAACTTTATTTATTAGTATTTTTGCGGCGTATAACCCGCGGATTATACGCCGGTACAGATTATCTGCTGAAATTTTTTTTAAAGGCCAAAATTTACGGCTGCGGATTATACGCCGGTGCGGATTATACGCAAGAAAATACGGTATTAACGAAGTGGATCAAGGTATATTTCCACGTCAGAAAATTCTTTGCATTTGAAAAAACAAAATGTAAACAGTTCTTCATTTCTGTGTTTTCGTGTTCTATTCCATAACTAAATTGACAGTCAACATTAAATTGTCGCATATAGATATGTATCGTATAAATATGTAAAATGTGCATTGAACAAATAAGTAATAGAACTTAGCTCTTAAATACTAAAAACAATTAAAATCAAAAATGTTTTTATAAACAGTGTAATCTTTTATAATTATCTATTAGCATGCGGCTAAAAAGAAAATACAAAAAGTGTTTTTTGATGTAATTGATGGGCTAATAAAGAAAATGCATCAAATAGAAATAACCAAAGGGAAATATCAATTAATAACGATTTTCCCCAACTTTATTTTCTCGTAGATATACACTTGGAAACGGCTTACTTTGAATTGTATGCTTTAAAATTTATAATTTAAACTATTGATAAATGGAAAGTACTGCAATGGTAGTATCCAACTATTGAAAATATTGTAAATTTTACCATAAATATTGTGAAAACTTGTTTCATTTATCGTGCTAATGTTTTTTCTTTTTATTATTATTATTATTTAGGTAGCATTTTATAATTTATCAGTGCCTTTGTTTCTTTACCTTAATCTATCCATTTTCCCCCCTTTCTCTTTTTTTTTAGTGTGCAAATCTAATGGAAACATTGATTTTAAAATAGGGGTGGAGTTAAAGAGAATCTTCATATAATAATGATAATGATGCTGAACTTCATCCATTAACTGGGACAGTCAAAATTCAAGCCCTCAAGCTTTGTAATTATTTTAATGTGCTTTTATGTTCGATTATCTTTTTTAAT
Organism: Maratus speculifer; assembly: GCA_964019185.1. Classification (NCBI taxonomy): domain Eukaryota; kingdom Metazoa; phylum Arthropoda; class Arachnida; order Araneae; family Salticidae; genus Maratus; species Maratus speculifer. The sequence continues at coordinate 144,897 of CAXHSM010000871.1, forward strand.
TTTTAATGATTTTGAGCATTTCTATAAATATTTTTTACGAGTTCCGACATATTTTAAGTACGTGTAATTATTTTGAAAATTGTGTTCAGGTATGTTTTATTTTTTAAGAAACTTATCGGGATATTTTGAACAGTTGGTTTACGATTTTCAAAACGATCAGGAACGTCCATCCCTATTTCCAACTGTTGGAAACAGTAGCCATACTGTGTCATTTTTATTAAGTTACTGGCAAATCGATGACATGAACTGCCGGTTTATAGATTTGTTACAGAATTTCTCGTAACACGTTCTTACAAAGATTATTTTATATATAATATTTTACGGTTAAATATTTCTGGCGTCAGTTTTAATTAAAAACATTCTTCATATTTTTCAATTGTTTTAGTTTTTATAACTGATAGAAACAATTTTAACTCCATTAGTGTAAGGGTAAGTGCTCATTTATAGATACCAATAGTTGATACAATCAACGTATTTAACTCAGTTTATTGACTGAAAATATTTTTTTTATCTCGCTTACTTAAGTTAAATTGATTTCTTAATCTTCATCTTCGATATATCATTGGAGTCATATTAATTAACAATGTGATAATTTATTAAATATCTTAATACATTTCTAACATTCTATTAAATGTAATTTTATCTGTAAGGCTTCATTTCGTACTAAACTGAAAATTATCCTCGTCAATTCGCCTGTTCTCAGCGATTTTTCTCCCCTCGCTTATTCTCAAAGTTTTCGAGATAACATGGATAATTCTTAAATTTCACTAATACCGGACTGAGTTGTCTGTCAGCAATTTCTTTCAATATAAATAAACTGAGCAAGTTCTTTCAGTATAAATAAACATCTCAGCGTTTTATATGTATGTATAACTATAAAAAATTAATTCTAAATCTCATGAAAAATTATTGTACCCTTAGGTGCTTACATAATACAAAAAAAATACAATATTCCTAAATAAATATACGCACATAAATGTCAGAACTCGTAAAGCATATTTATATAAATGATTAAAATCATTAATAATAATAATAATAATAATAATAATAATAATAATAATAAACAAAGTACAAAAACATATTAAAATAATTACAAACCTTGGGAGCCAGAATTTTGAATGTTCAAGTTGATGGATAAAAATCTGCCTCATTATCATTATTATACGAAGATTCTGTATAACTCCACCCCTAATTTAAAGTAATGCCTCTATAACTCCCCCTCTATTTTAGAAGTAATGCTTATGTCAGGTTTCGAAAAGGCGTTTCATAGTTGCAGAGTAAAAAGAAAAATAAATTTTGAAAAAAAAAAAAAAAAAAAATAAAAAAAAAATATATATATATATATATATATATATATATATATATATATATATATATATATAAATTTTATTAATTACTCAAAAATTATTTTTTGAAGAGAAAAATACCTAAAATTATATCAAAAATGACATTTCCGTAAAAGTGATAACTCAAAAATTAAACAATGTATTGACATTTTGTAAATTGCATAATAAATAGAATAACTATCTCTCTAGGACTTGGACGACACACATTATAATCGCATTGCTATCTCAGATGATATGGCAGTTAAACTACTATTAAGTACTAATATAATGAAAAATTCGCAAAATCTGTCTCAAGTTTGTCATTTAACCTTTTACAGGTCGAATTCAGATCCAGGTATATTTTAAATTATTTTTTTGCACATCATACCTTCTAATGCTTTAATTAAGGGATATTAGTCATTAATATGGTGAAAAAAATTTTTTATATATAATTTCCAGAATGTTCCCAATTGGAAACATTGGCTACTTCCGACTATATTTTTACACTGGATTTGAAAGTGGAATACAGTTATGAATAGATTAGATTATAAGCAAAGTAATAAGAATGAATGAAACATTTATTTTTTAAATTTAAGTATACATATTAATAAAGTTGGAAATTTATAAATTTAAATTAAAACATTTTTTTTTTACGTAATTAAAATATCAAAAATTTAAGTTTATACCGTTATTCCATGATACAGTGGAAAGCATTTTAAATGCAATTTTTTCTTGCACTCATTGCGAACCAATCTTGCATTTACCTTGTTAGTTACCTTATTAGTGCACATCTACCTTGTGTTGTTTCTACAAGAAAATGGCCATCACACTTTCTCTGCGATATATGGCGGTGAACTTTGGGCCCAGGTTGAGGCCCATCATGACCTTTAGTGCAATTCTTAGAAGAGCGATTGTAACCTCTCGGCGAAAGTACAGATGAGTCAGCTTGGTATTTTTTCCATGAATTGCGGAATATAAAAGCCAACCAGAGACAACAGCGATATTTAATGCATTAACAAATAAATTCCACCACCATTTCTTATTGCGAAGTGTTGGACGGTAGCTGCCTAACATTCTATCTAACAGGTCAACTCCTCCCATTCCAGTATTATATTTATGTATTAATTTTGGTTGTTGTATGTTCACTTTCTTGTTATCTTTATGTGAATATCTTTTAATCGACTGCATTGGGAGATGAATGCAATAATTTGAAGAAACTGTAACTACAGAATTGTCATTCCAGCGGCATAAAAATACCGATCCATCACATTGGCAATCAAATGAACCTCTTTCTAATTTTTTCATCTGCTTTGAGGGTGTCAATGGACAATTTTTAATTCGATGATCTCAGATAGTTCCAATAGCTTTTATATTTCTACTTGCAAGATCCTTCATCAAATCATAAGTAGTAAAAAAGTTATCAAAAAATATTTCTACTTGAAGAGGGTTTGCACCAACTGTCAGAATATTATTTACAACCCTAGTACCAAGAGGGGCTATTGGCTGTTCATTTGGCTGTTTTCCTGCATAAATCTCCATTTTATATGGATAACCATTATTAGCGCAAATCATCCAGATTTTGAATCCGAAACGAATTGGTTTTCCTTGAATAAACATTTTAGAGGAATGGTGGCCATAATACGGAACCATTGATTCATCAATGCTAAGCTGGTTGTGAAATAATCCAAACGGATTACATTTTTTATTTAGTTCATCATAGATTGGTTTGATTTTTCCCAACTTATTACCAGGTTGCAATGAAGCGTTATCCATCAAATAAAAATTTCTTTTAATTTCTTTGAATTTTTTTCTTGACATGACAATAGAGGTAATAGGGACAGTTATATCTTCTGAAGTACTCCAGTAATCATTTTCAGTGGGTACCTGATGATATCCACTCAGTAACAGTAACCCAAAAAACTGAGCAATATCTTTCCAGTCAGTTTGTATGTTAGTCCTTTTTTGAGCGGAATAAGTTGATGTCGTTTCTGCCAGAAAACTTATATATTCCTGGAAAATGAATTTGAAAAGAACGTCAATAGATTCTGCTTCTATTAGTTCTGGAAATTTATCAGCAATTTTTATTGTTGATTCACTCTTGATGGGCTTACTAAACACAGAACCTTTTATCCATTTTGGTGTAAATGACTTCACTTTTTTCACCTTATCAGAACTACAAAGTTTCTTTCGTTTATTTTTTTGTTCATTGGTAGCAGATCCTGAAACTTGATTTTCGCAACTATTTTGGTTTATTGGCACTTTATTAGTAAAAATACTAAGGTGACCACAAACATCCGAGGGCACAACAAGATTAAGGATATTGTCATCAATATCCTCTTCTTCTGAGATGAGATCACTTTCATCAGGAGGAAGCTGACAAATTTCAAGTTCTTCGTCTGAAAAATCCGAAACATCGGAATCTCTCAGAGTCATTAGATAATCAACAGCCGCCTCTAGAGTTTAAAGTTTTTCTCCATACTATGTTAGTTCTCTAAAAAAATTCCATTCAATATCTTTAAAAATTAAATCTGAGAAGTGAACGTACTAAACTGCTAATAAAATTGGACTGTTCTTTCACAAAATTCGGGAATTCCCCTTTCAACTATTTATGGCATTTCCCTTTCCTTCCCTACGGAAGGGGATTCCCCTTTCAAATAATTCCGAAGTTTTCCTTTTTCTTCGCTGAACGGGGGTTCCCCTTTCTATTACTTTTCAACAAAAATTCCTCGTACAGAAAATTATGTCAACGCAGAATAATGGCGACAGACCAACGTTCCCAATTGGGAACATGAATATTTAATTAACAACCCCGAGTGTATTTTTGATTATTATTATAAAATATGATGTCCTTTTCATTGATTAAAGCTATTTTATGTATACCAACCGGTTTTTAGAAGCATTAGATGGTTTTTCACATTTATATGAATATTTTAGTTTTGCATTGTAAGAAACAATGAAAATGGTCATTTTTATGATTTTTTTTTACATTTCCCTATTAATGATACGAATGTAACTTCTATTTTAAAAAATCAAGTCATCTTTTTACTATTTCTGCTAATTTTTTCAAGTCAATTTTGATGAAATTTAATTTTTGCTAAATTTTTAATTTTATGTTCCCAATTGGAAACATTGGCCTGTAAAAGGTTAACCACCTGACTGTCTAGCAAAAGGACAAAATTGTAATGTTTCTTCTTCCTTAATTTATTTTAAATGTTAACAAAAGAGGGATTTTCTATCATGGTATATTTTTTTGTTACATATACAGTGTCTCACATAAGTGATGGGACACTTGTGCTTTACAAAAGGAAACTAATCAAATAAATAAAAAAAAACATGTACACATTTTTTTGGGGGTGTGTTTCATACTTAAATTTAGTAAAGATTATTACATAACATACATTTTGTCAAAATATTAAAATATTAATTTAATAAAAATACAAATGTTTAGAACGGAGCAAAAAATAGCTCACAAAAGTGATGGGACACCATTATATATGCAACAAAAATCGTCTGAAATAAGCAATAAAAATATTTTTGGGGTTTTTATTTTTACTTAAAAGCAATTGGCAATAATTTATAAAATCGTCTACAGTACTTCTCTCCAGTTTGTTTTGGAATTTTTGTGTTTTTTAGCTTTGTGTAGTCATGAATGCTAAACGAAAAGAAACTTCGCCTGAAATTCGAAAATTAGTTATTAATTTGCATATTGAACGTGGAAAATCTATTAGAAAAACTGCTGAAACAGTTAACTTGAGTCATTCAACAGTTTTCAATATCATTAAACGATATAAAAAGAATCATATGATTCAGGATAAAAGAAGACCTGGCCGACCATCAAAGCTATCCAATGGAATAAAGCGAATTATCGTTCGAAATATTAAAAAAAATCCAAGAAAAAGTGCTTCAAAAGTTGCTACTGATTTACAAGCATTATATGGAATAATTGTTAATCCTGAGACTATTAGAAGGGTAATTCGATCTGCTGGATATCACGGTAGAGTAGCCAGGAAAAAATTCTTCGTAAGTGAAAAGAATAGAAAACTCAGACTAGCTTTCGCAAAATCCAACATAAATAAGAATTCTGATTACTGGAATAAAGTTATATTTGCTGATGAGAATAAATTTAATATATTTGGTTCTGACGGTAGAATCTTGGTGTGGAGAAAACCCAGGGAAGAATTTCGCAAACAGAACTTGGTACCAACAGTAAAACATGGTGGAGGAGGAGTTATGGTATGGGGGTGTATGTCGTCCGCTGGAGTTGGTAATCTTGTTTTTATTGACAGTATAATGGATCAGTACAAGTATATTGATATTTTAAAGCAAAATTTGAAATCTTCAGCACGAAAATTGAACCTTCATAACGATTTTAAATTCTACCAGGACAATGACCCCAAGCACACTGATCTGAACGTTAGACTCTGGCTGCTATATAACTGTCTTGAAATAATACAAACACCACCACAATCTCCAGACTTAAATCCCATAGAGAATATTTGACAAGAATTGGAATCAAGAATTCGCAAACACACCATTTGTTCAAAACAACAACTAAATTCGGTGCTTCAAAGAATGGGTTAAAATCACTCCAGAAATCACAAAAAATTAGTCGAATCCATCCCAAAAAGATTAAATCATGTTTTAAAAGTAAAAGGAAATCCAACAAAATATTAAAACCTTTTAAAAAGTAAAATTTTTGGATAAATATTTGATGGAAAAGTAAGTGTCCCATCACTTATGTGAGCCATTTTTTGCTCCGTTCTGAACAATTGTATTTTTACTAAATTAATATTTTAATATTTTGACAAAATGTATGTTATGTAATAATTTTTACTAACTTTAAATATGAAACACACCCAAAAAAATTTTGCACATGTTTGTTTATTTATTTTATTGCAGTTTCTTTTTATAAAGCACAAATGTCCCATCACTTTTGTGAGACACTGTATGCTTATAAGCCTTGAAAATATCAATTATAACTTAATTTCTTAAAACTGGATTATATTTGTAGAATTATATTAATTTAAATAAAATTTCAACTGCAGTGAAACCTGCAGCCTAGTGAACGGATATATCCGGTCGCGGCAGTGGGAATGTTAAACCAGTGTAAATATAATATTATTTAATATATTATCATGAGTATACACTATCCTCTCAAAAGACATTTGTAAAAGTAATACAAAAAATTATGCGGCATTTATTCCATCTTTTTTTGTTTTTACTCTGATAAATACCGTTATTGTGAATTTATTCAACATTCTGCATGAAATTTTCTTTTCTGCATTTTTTCACAGACGTATAAGTTTTATTTATCATGTTATTTAATATTAAATTGTATTTTATATGCAATGTAGAAACATTCATTTCTTTTTTAGTAAGTGATTACAGATATAATACATATTTATAATCCAGTCATAAAATGTAATTTAAAATTATATATATAACATATATTTCATATTAAAGAAATTTTAAGACTATTTTTAAATGCAGAGTGCTTACTTTTTAAAACGTATTTTAAATTGTTTTGTCGCAAATGCATTTAAATTTAAAAGTGTTTTAATGCTAAAACTGTAATCAAACAATTTTTTTTTCAATTTTCGATAAAAGTATAACTGTTTTTTGAAATAATTGCGAAATGACTGCATTCAACAGCATTTCCGAACACGACAAAGGAAAGCAAAAAACTACCGTCCTGAGACCAAAATTCTCTTTAACTTGAAGATGTTATGCATTCATCTAAACATCATAATAATAATAATAATAATAATAAATCAAGAAATGAGAATGAAAAAATAATAAAATTGTAATTTATCAATTTACAACTACTGTTTGGAAAATGATACTTTCAAATGCTAAAATTTTAAAGACCTATAAATAAATTCTATATTTTAATTAATAATAATAATAAACATCATTTTTATGATGATCATAAAGAGATCATATTTCATATGCAATAAACATTAATAGTCCTAGACCAATGATAAAAAAACAGTAGCTTATGGATATAAAACATTAACTGTTTAAAATGTGCATCATGCCTTACAAATGTTTTATTATACCGCGGTTCAAAATAAATGTCATTTGATTTTATACCTACTGTGAATGCAGCAAATCTTTTAAATAACGAAATCATATCGTCTAGTACAAGGGCTGAATACCTATTTATTATTGTAAAATAATTTTTAAGTATTCTCTGATGTAAGTTTTAATTTAAATGTACATTATTTTAGTAGTCAATGAACTGCCACACTTTTAATTATAGCACTGTTTTTGACAAGATATGGGAATTTTTCTCTGCGTTTTGTATAACGTAAATATAACTTTCGAGATTTTATTAAAAATTATTTTACTCAAAAGCACTTTAAGCACCTCACAAAAAATTCAACGTGTAATATTCTGGAATTGGCATATAATCATAAAATGTATGTATATGTTTAAAATATAAAATCATTATCAAAAGATTTTAAATATTTTTATCGGAATAAACCATATTAAAATAATTATAAAACATGACAAATAGAATTCCATTAACTTTGTTTGATCGACTGGTTTTATTCTCATCCGTAGGTGGGAACGCTGGGTAACTCCACCCCTGTTTTCAAAATAATATTTTCAGCAGCTTTCGGAAGGCGTTCCACACTTTCAGAATAAAGTAAAATAAAATTTCATTCATAAATAATCAAATGCTTCTAAATTATATATAAAAAAAGCTGCTAAAATAATAACAGAATAAAATCTTTACAATATTTTAAATTGCTTTTAATAAATTGGATAGAACTTTCATCCATTTATTAAAATCTTAAACAGATATAGAATTCGACCGGAGTCTCACATAATGTTTCTTTGTTGGGCACTTATGACCACATTATACTTAATTTTGGAACAATTCTGAAATTAAACATAAATAACAACAAATTTTTAAATTGAAAGTCAGCACTCCAAACATTATTTGTAAATAAGAAAAAGAAAATAGGGCAAAATAGAAGAGGAATTCATAATTAAAAACGGTAAATACATATATTTTAAAACAGTAAATAAAAGAAATATTAATTAAAAAAAATATACATTGCGAAATTATAGTAAAAAATGTTTCAGAAATTATACATAAAAAAAAAAGAATAAATGAGTAAATCCAAATACAGAAATTTAAAATCGACAAAAAATGGCGCCATCTTCAGGCGAATGCTGCATGATAGCCGAAACCTTAAATAATAAATTTCAAAACATGAAACGCATTCACTTATATCTCCAAGAAAAGTAAGAGGAGTAAATTTCAAGAAAAGTACAGAAAAACTTAATTAATTTCAAAATAAATATGTATATGGCTGCACCAAGCATTTTTTTTAGAATACAATTTGGCGTTTTTCCGGATAACTCGAAATTTTTCTTCTTGGAAAATGAGAAACAAATTTCATTTCTGTTTTTCTCTTGACGAAAATTTTTATTAAAAGGCTGGATAACATAAATGTACCGAAAAAATACGAACGTAGAATTTGTGTTTTCTTACTTAATATATAAAATTTAATGAGTTCAATATTATTTTTTTTCTACTAAACTTTTTTTAATTCTTCGGAAGTGATTCAATACGTCATAATATACATTGGCGTATATATATATATCGTTTCGGAGGGGTTGTGGTATAGTAAAATTTTCTAAGACAGAATCCGTTAATAATAAGTTAACTTTTCCGTTTTAAACAGATTTTTAACGTAGCAGGTATTAGGAACAGAACCTGCTGAGATTGAATCGCATGTTATATGAAAAAATTTCGTTTAAAGAAGGTTTTAGTCTTCATAAGTATATTTTTTTATGGCTAGTAAAGAGAGCTTAAGTACAACGGACACTTGGCTGAAATAGTGAAATTTTTGTCTTTGTGAAATAATATATTTTTAATGAAAACGTGCTTAAAACGGAATCTTATTGTTCTCCCTACAAATGCTATATTAGCAGATTTCATTACATTTTGATAAACTTTCATAATTACATTATATATTTTTTACAAATTTAGAAAAGAGGGGTGGTGCAGCCCCATCAGCCCAGCATCTGAATATATCGCTGATAGTATAGAATTATTTAAAACTTTAGATTTACATAAAAATTGTCTTTGCTAAACGTGTACGGCGTCTTTATACCATTTTGGGGTGTTCAATCCCATTGTCTGGCAACTGTTAATTTTTAAAGAACGTGGTCGACAGAAATTTGAAAAATACAGGAAAAACTAACTAACTTCGAAATAAATCTGTAGATGGCAGCACCAAACATTTTATTTATTTATTTTTTTAATATAGGATTTGGATTTTTTTCTCGGATAACTAGAAACTCTCCTTTCTGGAAGTAGCTGTTTTCATTTCTGTTTTTCTATTGATGTAAATTTTTATTATAAAGCAACCAAATTTGAATAGCACTGATATTGATTTAGGAATTGGAACTATAGATGTAATTCAAGAAAATATGTACCTGCGGTTGAAATTAGTTGGTGCTGCCATCTTATGCCTTTATTTCGAAATTGAAGATTAAATATTTAGTATTTATTAGATAAAATTTTTAACCCCTTAACTGTCATTTTCTTTTACTTTCTTCTTCTTCGTAACATTTAGTCTAAACATTTCTGCCTTTAAATGGTATGACATTATTTAAAAAAAAAAGAATTGTGTTGTTTAAAGGCTTTAATGGTGAATTAAGCAAATTCGTCTTGCCCGAACGGCGTACAGGCAAATCAGTTAGGTTTGTTTGTTTGTTTGTATTTATGTCGGCCAATTATCTACACTGCGGGATATAGGTCCTAAGGGGTGGAATGCTCTCCGTGGGGGTCTTTGTAAGGGATCGAACCCGTATTTATACCGCAAGGTTTTAAGAAAAGTACGCAGAACTCCGAACGGTTAGGCCGACGGTCGCGATTGGATTCGAATCCAGCACCTACCATCTACCAGTTTGCAGGTCAGAACCTCGCGGCCACCCAAATCATTTAAGGGGTTAACATCTTTTAAAATTTCGGATATATCATGAGATACAAAAAGAATTGCTACTCGATTGATAAATATACCCATATAAATACATATCTATTGATACATGTATCTCTAAACCCTGTTAATTATTAAATACTAATTTCCTATATGAAACTTTTTTACAGATCCTTTAACCAAGAAAACTTCGGGTTTTTTTAAAACTCCTTTTTTGTAAAGTATGTCATTTTATTTATACTCAAATTCTCTTAATATAAGTATCTTAATTCAGACCGTAAAAGAAGAAAAAAAATTAACTTTGCATGAAAAAAAATATATATAAGTTCAAATACTGAAAACTTTTCAAAAGAAAAAAAAAAAAAAAGAAATCCTGAAAGTATTTCGGGTTTTAAAACAACCCAAAAGTTTCAGGAAAGAAACAAGACATCTGACACTTTTTTCTGCTCAATATTAAACCTGTTCTGTAAATAAAAACTCTTTTTTTTTCTAATACATTCCTGAAATCATTCTTATTCGCAAACACGGAAAATTGGTGGATATTCTTATTTAGAAAATATGAAATCGAATAACATAGTCTATTTTTTTTATAAGGGCAAAAAAGTCTTCAAGAAATGCAGGCAAAATAGGTATTTAAAACCGAAATTACGAAAGTGACTCATGAAAGAAGTCGTTTTCAGACAACAGTTGTATATAGCTTTAAAATTATAGATCAAAATAATTCCGTTTTCTATTTCAAAATAATAATAATAATAATAATGCTTTTTAGTTCCAGCAATCACTCCAATTGTCAAACTTTTCTAAGATCGATTTTGCAAAAGAAAAAAAAAATATATATATATATATATATATATACCATTGGTGAATCTTGTCTACTTTTAATGGTATTATATGTATATATATAATTATATATATATATTTATATATATAATATAATATAATATAATATATATATATATATATATAATATAATATAATATAATATATATATAATATATAATAATTATTAAAAATATTTTTAAATATGTATATATATATTACAAATTTAAAATTTTTTCGCCAAAACTAACCTTTATACTATCTTAATTTTCTTATAATAATATTCCGTACTTACTTCAAATTATTAAATTAAAATCTTGTTTCTAAATCTAATCTGTTAATCCTTATGCAGACGATATAAATTCTTAATTTGCCTTAAAAAACATTATTCCAGTATGCGTAAATTTAAAAAGATGGCTCTAAATTAAAAATATTCTTAATTAAAACTTTATTTCTTAATATTCCAAATAAAACTAATTTCTTCTATGTTTTTATCAACCCTTTTTAAGAAAGTCTTATTAAATTTATTCCAAAACCATACCTTTCAAAAAATATCATTATTTTATTTTATCTATTTATTTATTTTTCCTACGTCAACCTTTGATGTGTGCATATTAATAAATTCATTTCTTTTCTTTTTCTTTTTCTCTTAAAATTAATCATTTATAAAAATTGTCTGCGTAAGATATTTAAAATTCTCAGTCAATTATAAATTGGTTAAATAATATTTTTTTTAAATAAATTTATCGTCTGTTTAAAAATAGCCTCGTAGCTGGACAAGAATTCTGTTTACATAAAAGAATGATGGTTTGAGGTTACAGAATGTTCCAGTACTTTCTTTTTAGTTTAGAAGGTGGAGGTCTCGAGATGAAGAAGAAGATTTCTTGGGTTGCTTCTTCGATGAGGACAGCTCGCTGAAATAATGATGGAATTTTTGCAAAAGGAGCTTTTCCTTCCTCATTATTACGAATTTAATAAATGAATTTACAGCAGCCCATGACTAATTATTGGATCTTCTACATTTATTATTTTATTTTGTTTTTTCCCTCGCTTGCCATGACTGCGTGTTTCTTTTTAACCAGTGGAAATAATTCGAGTTCTCCTTAAATCGTCACATATATATACATAATTTAAAAATATTTTTAATAATTATTTATTTATTTAGATTTAATGATTTAATTGAATTTAAAAATCTTTTTCACTAACAATTACGATTTTTAATTAATTGTTAAACAGAACGATAATTTTTCTTGAATAAGTGTATGTTTGTAATTTTAAAGTTTACTGTAGATTTCACATTAAGAACAAAACCAATAAGCAGAACTAGATTTTTTTTCCCAATAAAGATAAAACAAACGTATATTTAAATATTCGTCCTAATTTGTAATTTTTTTTTTTTTTTTTTTTTTTTTTGGGGGGGGGGGGGTAATTTTTTTTCTCAAAAATTTAAGTAAAATCATAAAATGTCAATTTTGAAAGAATTATACAAAGTTAGAATGACTAACATTTTTATTATTATTATTATTTGCTGATTTCTCAACATCATTTAAATAAGTGATATCAAAAGCAAAAAATATAAATTACATAATTGTGAAAAATATAATGAATTTTTTTTAAAAACTGTTCACTTTTTTATTAGCCGGCCCATTATTATTATTATTATTATTTTGAACATCTGTGCAGAACTTTTTTTCTAGCAGTCAGGCCGATAGAAATTTGAAAATTTCTGTCCGTGCAATACCTAGTTTGGTTGACCCCTATTCTCCCCCCAGTAAAATCTATCACAAAAATATGTCTTTTATATAAAAAGAAAAGAAAAAATAATACGAACATACGCTAAAAAAATTCTTGTCTATGTGATATAATATATTTAATACGCCGCGACGTCATCAACATGGCGCTGGGAACAAACAGTCTGAAATGCCCATTCGTTTAACGTAGGAGTTTTTTTTTTTTTCTCTCTTCTCTCAAATATTACATATTATATATAAGCCATTAAA